>PVHY01007170.1:0-69261 GCA_004024945.1 Uropsilus gracilis
TATGCTCCATAACACACTAATACTATAATACTATAGATTCTTTGTGTGTGTGTCATTCAGTCCATATGGCAAGGGAATTAAAAACAATAAACAAGAGGGATCACCTTAAGTTTGCTTACATACAATGAAAGAAAATATAAGATGATTAAGGAGATACTCTATTAAATGGGGAGAAAATATTTATACAATATATAACTGATAAGTTATATATTGTATAACTTATATAAGGGTTGTATAAGGGTTTAACATCCAACATGCATAAAAATCTCATAGCACAACAATAACAAAAATAACCAATTTATAAATGGACGGATAGATATGGACAGAAGTAGACCAAAATAGATATGAAGGCCAAAAAAAATATAAGAAAATGTTTATTTCCACTTATAATAAGAAAGATGTAAAGAAAAAGATGTACATAATAAAAAAGACCTTCAACAACAAATATTATATAGGATACAGAGAACAAGGAAGCCTGTAACACTGTTAGTGAGAATATGACCTGGTGCAAGCATCATGGAAGCAATCTGGATTTACCCTAAAAAGCTGAAAATGGAAATAACACATTACTCAGAAATCCCAGGCTGGGGCATCATTCATAGAACATAAAGCCATCATGAACAACAGAAAAACCCTGGATGTTCCATAATGTTCACAACTTCATTATTTACAAAAGCTAGGACATGGAAGCAGTCTGAATGTCCACTGATGGACAACTGGATCAAGAAAATGTGGTATATTCACACCATGGAGTATGACATAATCATAAAAAAGGATGAAATGCAGTCATTTTAAAGAAAATGGAGGAAATTTGAGAGAACTACGTGCAGCAAAGTAAATCAGAACAATAAAAACAAATATAGAACATTTACACAGTAGACAATTCTATAACATAAAACACCTTACAAAACCAGCAGACATCAATAAATATCTGTGGGCTAAGAGGCAGTTGGAAAGAGAGGGACAAGAGGACACAAAAGATGGTGATGGGGGAAAATAATGCTTCTACCTTTAGGCTCTCATCTCCAAACTCAATGACCACAATCAATGCTTACCACAATCAGCAGTGACTCTTCTTGGATCTTATGCTGACATATAACTGGAATTAATAATACTGAGGCAGTTGATATTACTTCTATAACTTTTAGTTGACTGTTTATGTGGCCATAACTCCCATGATGACACATAGTTGGGTGCATGGTCTGGTAACAAGTGGAAACTCGAGCTAGAGGATTCAGAGAGGTAGTATCTCTACCTAGCTGCTCTGGCCAAAGGTCAGGGCAGTATACTGATTGAGAATGGCAAGATTACTGTGGTACATGGGGAATTAGACAAAGTGACACAGGCTCAAAGGAGGCTAGAACAAGAATTGGATTTTATTACATCACAGTAGAAGGAACTAGATCTGTCGATTCCTACAGAAGAATCTAGGAAGAACCAGAGTGGGCCTGTTTCTCTGCAACATGCAAATAGCATGAGTGGACTTACAAGTCAGCAGAAAAGAGCAACTCAGCTGAAACAAATGGCCTGAGATCTAAGCCATTACTGTGTGCCTGAATACTTTTGGAAATCCTGCTGATGCCACTGACCACTCCAGCAGATCTGCACAATAGAATGCTCATTTGGATTCAATAGTGGATTGATGAGATACAGCCATTGCTGCAAAGGAAGGTTGGAGAGGTAACCGGAGAACATCTGGTTTTTGAGGGTCATCACTACAAAGAGCAAGGCTATATTTATGAATTCACCTCTGATAGCAAGAGAAACAAAAGAAAACAAACAATTGGGACTATATCAAACCAAACAACTTTTGTACAACTAAAGAAATCATCAGTAAAACAAAAAGACACCCTCTAAAGGGGAGAAAATATAGCACACTGTATATCTGACAAGGGACTGATCTTCAACATCTCAAAAGAACTCATACAACTCAACAAAGCATGAACAACCCAATAAACAAATAAATAACCAAGTAAATAACCAAAACAGGTCAGAGTTAAATAGAGGCTTCTCCAAAGAAGTTAGGTTTGCTTTTGATTGAATGACCATGTCTTCAGTATGCTGTTTTGGATTACATGTACAAATTTTGATGATGATAATTATAATAGCATTTATAGTTACTATTTAATCTTTGATGACAATCACGTGTGTGCTTGTGGGTTTTGGTGGTTATTTTCCCATTTAAACACTGTGCTGTTGAGAATGATACTATAATTTGGTTTTTAGTATTAGTAAATCTAAACTACATTGGTCCTTCTACTTAGGCAGTTACCTACTAGATATTGGTTCTTTGTGTAATTTCTAATTCTCTTAGATTGCATATCTTACATTAGCACAAGTCATCCTTCTCACTCAAACTATATTATACAGAAATGTTCACCAACAAATAAGTGCTTTACTAGGTGCTGCTTATATTCATTGAATAAGGCTTAATACTGTCAGGTCTCTCTTAAAGGGAATTTACTATAGAGTTTGCAATTAAATAATGCCTGCTTGTCTAAAAACAAGATAAACAACACAAGGTTGTGTGTTATTAGAGAAAGTATGTGTGTCATAGAAATTTAGGATAGGGAGAAAAAGTTAGGGTTCATTTGGGATTTGATTTAGGTTATTTTTAAAAGGGCAAGGTTCGGGCAATTGACCTTTCTTTTAATGTGTAAATATCTTGGTGTTTTATTTGGTTTTAGCTTATGAGTTAATAGTTGTTGATTTTTATATGTTTGTTTGTTTTCAAGCAAAAGCTTTGGGAACAGTCTGAACTCTTGCTTTGTGTTTCACTTCTGACCTCTGTCATAAATAAAGGTGATGTTCTAAAAAATAAATAAATAAACATTTTATTGCACACAAGTTGATTAATGTGTGTTGATATTGACAAAAACTCCAAGGAAAGCATTTCAACACTGTGGTTGATGGCTGATGGTAAGCAAAGTTATTAAATGCATCCATTTCAGCATCAGACATCAATGTACTCTTCGTTGAAGACAATCTAGTCTGGAAAACACAACTCATATCATATTCACTTATTTCCTTTGGGCCTGTGCAGCAGAACTTCTCCTTTGAATCCCAATCCCTCTTCCTACACAGGCCCTGCTCTTGCCATTTTGCTGCCATGTGCAGTCTCCTCCACTGTATCTTTTGGATGCAGGCAGAGATTCCTCATCTGGTATGCCCATCTGGGGACCAATCAAGTCTATTTAGGTGGTATCTGTATTTTTATAAACAAGGGCAAGACTTTTGCTTGAAAAACAACCAACCAACCAAACCAAACACAAAAAATCAACAACTCTGAGTCATATGTCAGAAGTAAACCTGTTTAAGAATGGGGTGGGACACACCCATTAGGCATTCTTACCAGATTCATCCTTTCTCTTTTCCAAGCTCCAATGACATGTTGGAGTGGTTACACTTGTGGCCTTTAAGCGGAAACCACATATGTTCTATTTATTGCTGACCAACGTGCTCTTACTTGTGTTTCTCTCCCATTCTTGTTTCTTCACCTGATAACAGCATGTGAACTGCTCTTCTATCAGTACTTGCAGCAATAGATTTTGTCTGACTTCTTCCTTCACCTTAGTTTTTTTCCTCTTTTACCATGCCCTTTTCAAAGCCAGAGGCAAAACTGGAAGAGGAAATCAACACCAGAGGCCAGGGGCGCTGATTGGCACCGTCTGCTGCAATGGCAGGAGGAAGATGAGGAAGGCTGAGTGTTTGGTAGCATGAAAAAGAAAATCTAAATTTGATTTGCTTAAAAGTTTCCCAGATTGGTGTTCAGCTGTGGTAGAAATGTTACCATCAGCTGCAGGACCCAGCTAACTGTTTGGAGTGTGTGTGGCTGGCTTGGAAGATTGACCTCTCTGACAGCTCAAGAAACTGCCTTCCACTCCACTGAGTTCATTAATGTGCTCTGGGTCGCTTTGGGCGGTCATTTACTCTCCGGATACAAGGAATGCAAAGAGTGAGCTGGGCTGAAAGCCCCTCTGGCTGGGCTTCCTCTTGTTACAAACAGCCAGTCTTTGAACTTGTAATTATGAGTCATGGGGCGCCCAGTCTGGCGCAAAAGTGACTCATTTTAAGCAAATTATCAGTTCTTGCCCTGTTACCAAATGCTGTGATCAGCCATTCTGTATAAAAAGGGAACATTTTTATTAAATGAGCAGGATGTGTGGAGGGAGAGGGAACTGCACTATGCTTCCCAGACATATGGACCAAAGTCAAGCCCTGGCCCAGTGTGAGCCAAGCAACAAAATAAATAGTACAAATGGCATAGAAAGCAAATAATCAGGAAACCTCATTTCAGAACAGATGCAAAACCAACTTTTGTAGCCAACATCATACAGATTCTATAATGCTATGATTCCTGGACTTTCTCCCACACCCCTTTTCAAACTCACTTGGATCTACCAAATTGGGTCAAAGAAGAGCTATCTTTCTTTGGAGTTATTTAACTCACAACATTGTTAGGGATTCTGAAGTTATAAATGCCCCCAAGTCGCCCAAAGCTAGTTACTAAGACAGATGGGCTGATAGACACAGCAGTAGTGGTAAATAACTATGATCTAGTGATGAGTCTGTAGAGGAAAGAGAACTCCAAGGGCTTCTGTTATAGACCCTCTCCTGAGGACACCTGCTACATTTATGACTGAGGAGACATTTGAAATGATCATTGTTCCATTGCAAGTGTAGTAACTGAACTAAAAAAACAGTTTTTCTTCTCTGGTGCCTTGGGTATGATGAACAATCCCCAGGACCACAGTAAGAGGGGAAATGGGTTCAGAGTGAACTTATCCAAATGGATGTTTTGGAAGAATGGTTTAAAAAGTAATCCTTTTAAATAGCTGCCCATTAATCTACACTATTGTAGAATATTTCATAAGCTACATGGGAAGCTTGGCTCTGGGTTAAATTGTCTGACTTACAAGTTTTACACCTTTTCCAAACTACAATTTGAAACTGCATTTCTTCCTCCTTGAATCTGTTATTTCCTGTCAGAAACCATGGTTACTGAAAAGCCTGAATAGCAATTTTCACATATTCCCAAACTCCCCAAATAAGCCCCATTAATTACTCAATATTTTTGGAATGTCTATGCTTTTTTTTTTTTGCTAATTACTGTAATTGATAAAGCATCAGTAAAAGCCATAAAATTAAAGGAAAAGTATAATGGTCAGCAGTCATCTTCTACTTGGCAATTCTAGGACACATTTTTTTCAATTCTCTTAGTTCCCAATCTCTCTATAGTATTCCAATATTCTTTAATTATTAAAATTTTCTTTTCTGACATCTTGGCATAGTTCCCCTTTATTTTCTTTCCACATCTTTGACTATTCATTGCAAGCCTTCTTTATTGACTGCTATACCACCTACTCATGTAATTGGCATAGCTGGCAACGAGTACATCACTCAGAATGGAAAAGAAGTGTTGCACTCAGTAGACATTTCTGATGGAACATGATGACTAGCTAACTGTGTAAGTTGCAATAATGGAAATCTAAACTTTAAGCCGGCCTTTAGAAAATGGGTTGCATTATTACAGTTAATTTAAAAAAGTGAAAGCAATGCTGGCATCAGACTCTTTTATGTAAAGACTCAAAAAGCGAAAGGAAAAGACTGATTAGAGGAAACTACTCAAAATAGACAGCAGCATAGACATCTAAAGAGATCAAAGTATAAAAAAGATCAAGATGTTAATGATAGAATAAGAGAATTTCCCTCATGTATAATAGGAGTTTCTAAAGAAGAAAATATAAAGAATGGAAGATAATTAATATTAAAAGATAATGGCTTTACATTTCCAAGAAAAAATAAATATGTGAATGCTGGTATTCAAGTCGCACAATAAGGTCTGAACAGGACTGATAAAATCAAAATGCATTCCCTAGATATAATACTGATACTGAGAGCAACAAAGACAAAAGATCTTAAAAGTAACTATGGATTTTTAAGAGGCACATTGCTTATTAAGGAATGCTAATTAGATTGAGAGCATACTTCCTAGTGATAACAATTAATGTCAAACAATTAGTGCCAAAAGACAATAGGATAGTATATCTAAAGCACTGATAAAAAATTCACATCAACCTAGAATTCTATGCTCAGCTAACTTGCCATTCAAATAAGGGGGACAGAATGCTTACTACCCACTCCACCCTTAAAGAAAGTCCAAACAACAGCCTCATTTTCAAGTAATGTTTACTCCAGCTCCACAAAAAGTTTTCATCAGTATCCAAATACACTAAAATGCCTTGTTGACTCAAAATGCCTTTTTCCACATAGTAGGCTTCAATCCATCTTTCTATTTGACTTTAAGAAGACTCCAACAGAAGGGAGATGTAAAAAGAAATATTAAAATTACTTACTTAGGAGGGTAAATCTAAATCAGCAGTGCCTGGGTTAATAATACTTTCACTATTTATTAATTTCAAAAAATAAAAATAAATGTGGTTATATATATTGGACAACAATAATGCTTAAAATGGAGAGGAGCTTGAATTAAAATATTCCAGTATAAGAGGAGGTTAACAAAATTTAGACTTCATAAAATAAAAATTGTTCTTTAAAATTTTAAAGTAATATAAATAGCATATAAAATACCTGAGTTAATATAGAAAAACAAAGATCAAAACACCTTCCATAAATATAGGAAATGAAGGAGAAAAGAGTCAGAGGTAAATTATAGTAAATGGAAAGGGTAAAGTAAGCAAACTACTAAAATCTAAGGTATAATAATGACAGCAAATGGAAAGAGATTGAATTCAGCAGTACAACAATTAGCATTGTCATAGTACCAGAATTAAAAAAAATCTAATTATAAGCTATTTATACAAGACACATTGAAAATACAAGAACCCGGAAAGGTTGAAAGTAAAAGTATTGAAAAAGATATTCAAAGTAAATCTGACCAAAGAAAACTAGTATATAATATTAATGGCAGGTAAAACTGATTTCAAACAAAATGCATTATGATCTCATAGGCTTACTATATATTGATAAAAATAAGAAATCACAAAGCATATGGACTACTTCATACTGAAAGCATTATTGGTATAGACTCAAAATCTATAGAAACAAAAATTTAAGAAAAATTATAAAAAGGTTAACTGAATATTTCTATATACTTTCTCAGTACTTGAAATATTACTAACATCTAGTTCAGTAAAAGTACTGAGCATTTAAAATATGATTTATAAGCCTAATTCATAGAAAATACAAAAGCCCTAAACTTTATAATGAAAAATTACATTCTCCTAAAGTATACATGGAGTATTGACAAAACCTGAACATGTAAAAAGTCACAAATCAGGTCTCAAGTATAACAATTTAGTCATAGAAGCCATGGTCATTGATGATAGTGCAATAAAATTAGAAATTATTCACAAGAAAATACCTTTACATTTTTTTTGCTTTTTTAATTTAATTTTTTCTTGATGCATACATATATACACATACACACATATATGTATATATATATACACACACACATACACAACACACACCCCTGCATGTGTATATATCACATCATTGTCTACCCTGAGACTCTCCCACCACCCTGTCACCCAAGGCCCATCTCTATAGAAGCCACCAATAAAAAGCCCATATATTTGAATATTTAAAGACCTCAAATTACTCATGTATCAAAGAAAAGCAAAAGGAGAAAATAGATGCTATTTGTAAAATTTAATGTTTTCATATCAAATCTCCTGAAATATAGTTAAATTAAAATTAATAATTAGTGGCAAACTTATAGTTTAAAGAAGAATGCACATCAGAGAAGAAGCAGACATCTTGAGAAGGGAAAGAGATAGTATCTCTTAAGAGATAATAAAGAGAATAAATGCATTGCATTTCTATAGTGGAAACACATCTGCTCCAATTCCTCCTCTTAAAGAAACATCCTGCTTACCCCATATTCTATTGTCATAGAAAGTTAAAATTCTCACCTCAATTCCAAGCAACCTGTATTTTATCTACACAAAGTTTTCCACCAGGATCCAAATACACCATGTCTTTTCATGCTTTTGCAACACTGCCTCTTTGACTTGTAATTCCCTTTTCACATGACAGGCTCCAGATTCTTCTTTTAATTTCAATTCAAGTGCTACCTTTTCTGGGAAATCTATCATGACTCCTCCTGGTAGAATTACTAGCTATTATTGAATTATTTCACATTCATTTCAATATGCAATACATTTTTTATATGAAAGTGAATATACATGCATAAGTAAAAGTGCTAAAGTGGGTAGTCAAAGAGTTTTTGGATGAGGTCAGTCTTAAATTAGTATCTGCTTAAAGCCCAGTTAGATTGTGTTTAAGGTCAATTTAATGTCAATAGGAGTAAGCTCAACAATATAGTTAAGATTTACTGAGAATTGCCCTATACAGGTGGAGAGATAGGCATGGAGAGATGTATTCTTTGTGAGCAGATGGCACGGGTGGTATGAATGAGGTCAACCCTGCTTGTTGGCTAATCTAATACCACCCCCGATGTTTTTCACTTTTCCTTTCCTAATACTCTTTTCAAGATCTAGTCACTAAAAATAGGATAGAATTCATATACATATATAATTTTAAGTTTCGTAGTAGAAGTATTAAACATGTAAAAAGAAATAGGTGAAATGACCATATTTAATAACATACTTTCACTCAATATATTAAAGTATTATAATTTCAATATGCAATCAATATTTATAAAACTATTCAGATAATTTGTACTTGTTTTTCTATATTAAATATTTGAACTCCTTGTATATTACATACTTATAGAAAATCTCAAATTAAACACTGAATTGACATTGGAAACATGATCAATGTTTATGTTTCATAAAATCTACAAATTTTCCAAATATCCTGTAAAGGTTTCCATAATCAAAATGAGTGCTGAAAACTTGTCCTTAAATATTTGCATTCATCTTGAAAAAATTATCAATGAAATACTGTTAATACTAGAAACAATGTGTATGCCCATTGACATATTCTAGAATACAATAATATCTTGTGCCATGCAATGAGTAAAGTGAAATGCAGTCCCACCAAATCCATACAGTTTTATCTAATAAAGAAATGCTTTTTACTACTTCCATTTTAATATTTAAGTTAAATTAATTATAATTAAAAGGATTTAAAACTCAAAACCTCAGAGACACTAACATCATTTCAAGTACTCAGTAATCACAAGTAGTTGTCAAATTAGATGGCAACTCTAGAGGCTGGAAAAGACATATCCATGCTCTTAGCTTTTCTTGTAGTTAAGGTGGTAACATAACATATTTCTGACTGAAGAAAATATGGGAGAAAATTTGCAGTAGACTTCTGGAAGTCTTTTGCTTTCCCAAAGAAAATTCAAGAAGAAAACTTGTTAGCACCATTCCTTCCTCCTCCTTCCTGCCTGAAGTATGAATATTATGTGGTGCCTAGAGTTATCACAGATATTTTGTCACCATGAAACATTCTGCATGAGGATAAAGAATTAACATGCTGAGATTAATCTGAGATTCTAATGATAATCACTGAGCTGTTGGACCAACTCTGTGAATGGTAACTTTGAACTTCTTAATAAGAAAATAATATATGTCAATACGTAAGTGAATTAATAGACTGTTAGTACTTGAAGTTAAAAGCATTCTTAACTGATACAGTGGGCATGACACACTTGAAAAAGAGACAGTAGGGAATCTGGTAGGTGTGTATACATATTTATAGAAAAGACCATGGTATATGTTGAAGAATAGTAGAAAGTAGGCAAAGATGGGTTACAGTAAGGTAATGTGGGGTACTCACATAGAGAACTCAGCTGAGAAGCCTGAGTAATTTAGCTATCTCTGTAGTAGGAACCTTAGCATATTCTGTCTTTTCTAGATTCTGTCTTTATACACACACACACACACACATATACACACATATATCTGTATATCTATATTTGGTTATTAGATTTTAAGGACTGGGAACTTTCAGAGTGAAAATATTTGGTAAATATCCATTAGCTGAATGATTATAGATACAGAGCTAGATGTATAGACTTGGGTCTTCATCATACATCAAATGTTTAACATTAAGCAAAACCCAGTAAACTAAAGTCCTCAGTGAGAAAACCTATTAAGGGTTTTTGTATTAATATGTCAAATAGAAAGTCCTCAGTCTAACTTTTATATCCCATAAACACCTAAAACAAAAAGATTTATATTAAATTGAATTCTGTCTAACCTCTATAGTTTCAGCTTAAATACTTAGTGCACAGTTACTGGTCCTCTGACATTTGTTTTCTATTTTCATCTTTTTGAACACATGACCCTTATCCTCATGGTGTCATTTGTTACTCCTCTGAATTAAGCTTCCCTATTTTCTCTGCTTTATCTCAGTTCCATAGTTTGAAACGAGGTCTCCAACTCACAGCTTAGATGTTGTGCAAACTTCTTGTTGCCAGCCTGCCTTCAACCTCATCAACACCAACCAACCTACAATTCAGTCAAAAACCTCCGATACTAATTTTTAAAATAACATGTATTTCCCCCAGATTTTTTAAATAATGTGGTTTTTTTTGGTAGACTATTTGGAAGATGGTTTAAAAAAAGAAAAGAAAAAAATCTCTAATCTGACTACAAGGAGATAATTATTTTCAGTGCATTTTTTTCCACAGTTTTTCTCTACATGTTTAGATCTATGTAACATAACTAAAATTATGACACAAACAAAACTGTATTCATCTTTTCCTTTCTCATCACATCATGAGACATTTCCTGCATAATTAAAAATTCTTCAAAAGCTTTAAAAAAAATAACTGCATGATATCCCATCAGATGGCATTCTTTAACTTATTTAACCATATTTTTATATCATCGCTTCTCTTTTCTGATTCCCCGTAATGACTGCCAATTGTCTTTTGTATTAAATACAAATTCCAACTCATGGGCCCTGTCAGGTGCTGTCATTTTACATCTGCCTCTAGCCTCCAGCTGGTGTTTCATGTTCTAGCCAAATAAATTGGCTCACCCCTTCCCATAAACAACTTGCTCTCTCTCTCCCTCTGAGCTGTTGTTCATTTTCTTCCTCTTACATCTTTGCCAAATTACTGTTCTCCTTAAAATTTACCTCAGGTGTTGTTCCAACAATCTCCCACCATACCTTTCTTTATATTTCACACATTCCAGTTTATTTAGTGTATATATTAGTGACTTTGATAGTTAACTGGTTATATGGACGTTTGTACTTGCATACTTTGGTTTGCTAGGATGGTGGGAGTCAGCATGATAGGGAAGGGTAGAAGGAATAGGAGGAGGAGGAAAAGGAAGAAGAAGAGAAAAGGAAGGGAAGGAGGAAAACTAGCAGGCTGGCTCTGCTTCCTTTTGATGCTTCCCCATCACATATTAGAAGGTTGGTTGGCTCTGGTAGAGAGGCTGGGGGCAGGACTATTCTAATGCTGAGAGGGAGCTGTAGAGAGTGGCTAATGTTGGCCAGCTTTGATTGACAACATAGAGTACCAGGCATTTGGAGGATATCAGCATTTCCAGGCTAAATGAAACACATTTATCTTGGCTGCTAAGTATCTGGAGGATGAGGGAACTTCGGTGCACATGGGAAAAAATGACCTCAATTAAGTCTGGTACATGCTATAGATTAGCCAGTGTGGTAAAGGTATGAATGTGGGGACTAACTTAAGGGTCCCAGTGAAGTGTCTCTACTTTTGCATTTAATGTTCCTTTATCTTACACAGCTACTATTTTATCATGGAAAGCCATGAGCGTCTAGTTAAAAGTTGAATCTGCAATACAAGGCAGACATTAGCCTTCTCCTCTTCAGTCTGGTCTGGTGATCATTTGACAGTTCACTTCCACATGGCATGGATGCTGGCCGGCTGAGGTGACCAGGCCAGGCTGACTGTTTACAAGTACTAGTCAGTGAAGCAGGGATTATGCTAACAAGACACTAAAGGAGTCTACTGGTCGTCTATGGGAGGTCACTACAGCTTGTTGAATTCAACCCAGTGATACATCTATGGTGGATTAAAGATCTTTTTAGAGTGACCTTTGAAAACTGATCATTTTTCACTTTTGCTGATGTACAACAAACTGAGTTAATGAGAGCATGACAACTCCAGTTTATGGCAAAATTAAGGACACACAAACCAGATTTTGTACTTGTTAGTCACTTGAGCAAAGGGTTGGAAGGGAGTTAGCAGCCTTGGGAGACATCTATAAATTTTAATTGGTCAGGATTTCTTTCCTAGTAGTCCAGTTTTCCAAATATTTCAGGCATCACCAGATGGCAGTGTGTTTCTTATTTCTAGAAGCCATGGACTATGCTGCTTCTGTGTGTGGAAAGGGATGCCACGTTCTAGGTATGATTACATCTTAAAGGAAGTGGCTCTAGTCTGTTTGCAAGTATCACTGGTCATGAAGTTATAAGAGAGCAAGAAGGAAAGTCAGAAGCTACTATACAGTCTGACACAGACACATCTTTGCCAAATAAAAAACTTTGGATAAGTAATCCTTCTTTCTTCAAAAATCAAAGTGATGGTGTTATCTTTAGGAAGCAATATCAGGTAATTAAGAAATAGTTGACAAATGTGAACCCTTCGTATCATACCATTTGACCCAACAATTGCTCTTCTGGGAAACTACCCAAAGGAGTCTTCAATGCTTATACAAAGGGACACCTGTACTTGGATGTTTATTGCAGCATTATTTATAATTGCAAGGACATGGAAACAAACCAAATGTCCCAAGACATATGAATGAATGAAAAAGATGTGATATATATACACAGTGGAATATTACTCATCAACTAAAAATGACAAATTTGATGAATTTATGATAACATAGATGTACCTAGAAGAAATCATATTAACAGAAGCAAGTCAGACAGAAAAAGACAGAAACAAAATGGTTTCACTAATATATAGGTAATAGCAAAAACAAGCAAAGGTCAGAAGGAAAAGTCCAAACAAGCTAACAACCAAACTAAAGAACGCAACTTGTGACGGGGAGGGAAATGGGAGAGAGTGATCAGGAAGGGAAGGTGGTGGGTGATCCCCAAGGAATACAAAGATATATATATATATATATAGATCTATCTATATATACATATATATGTATATATGTATGTATATATGTATATACACATATAAATAAATAAACAAAAAAATCATGCTTGCTTCTTTATTCCCTTGCTTATCATCTGTGTTCTTACCTGCATTGTCTCCTGCTTAAATGGTTACATATCATAACTTCCTAATTTGTCTTTCTGACACCATTCTAATTTTTATGCTTGCCAAGTATCTTCTAAAATCTGATGGTTTCTCTCTGATGCTTAAACACTTTCAGAGGTTCCCTAAAGTTTATGTTTATATATCATTTGCAAACCTTTTGTTTTAACAACCTGGCTCTAACCAAAGTCCTTTCTTATCCCACCATTACTTTCAGTGCATCTTATGTCCTAGCTACACTCTCCCATTTGAAGTCCTATAAATATTTCAGACTAACCATGCTTTTCTATGTCTCTCTTTCTTCGACCACACTATTTTCTCTTACTCAAGAGTCTTCTTCAGTTCTGTAAGATGAATTTTTTTAAGTGGTAGCTAAAATGTTGTTGCCCCTGAATCCCTCTGATTCCTCTATGACATGCTCTTACCACATACCTCCTGTGTCCCCTGTTACGTTCTATAGTAACAATCCTTTACTCTAGTCATCTCTTTTGATCTCTCTGTGAGGTCCTTCACCTCAAAAATTTATACTACAGGAATTAGCCCAGAGCTTCACGTATGGATGACATTCATTCATATTTGCTGAATATAAAAAAAGTATGATAGCAGAGGAAGTTATTTTGATAAACAATTTTATGTGACAAATAAGTTCAGCTTTTTATCTTTTTTTCCAACACTGGCAGTGAGAACTCTTTTGAACTTTCTGAAAGAACATAGAGCAATGGTTTCTCAGTTAAAATTCTAAGATAAAGGAGTTGGTATTTTCAAAATGGTGGAATACAGTGCTCAGAAGATGCTCTCATTAGCAAGACAACCACAATTGGTGAAATTATTAACAGACAAAAATTTTTTTTCTAGATGGCACACAGTAAATGCAGAAATATTTATTCAAAAAGTATTCTAAAAATTCTAACAGTGAGCATCTGAGTCACAAGTTGCTCCCTCTCCATCTCCTGTCTCATGTTGATGGAAGCTCTACTTTTGTTTTTAAAAACTTTTTATTATTTGCACTTATATATCTAAATACATATATATGTTGCATCATTGTTTTCCCATCAGCTTATCACCTGTGTACCATCTTGGTCTTTTGTGCCCTCCCTGCCTTCATTCTCCCCCTCCTCCCCTTCTCTTGTTTTATGCTTTAATTCTGTTGGCAGTTTTCATTTTTTCTTAAGCATTTGTTTGTTTGTTTTTCCATATCCCTCAAATAAGCGAGACCATCCCCTATATCTTTTCTTCTTTTTGGTTTGTTTCTTCGAACATGATTCCTTCTAGCTCTATCCATGTTGCTGCAAATGACATAAGTTTATCTTCTTTGATTAATGCTTATTACTCCATTGTGTAAATACACCATGCCTTTTTCAGCCATTCATCTGTTTGGGGGCATTTGAGTTGTTTCTATATCTTGGCTATTGTAAATAGTGCTGCAATAAACATGCGAGCATAGGTGTCCTTATGAATGAGTATTTTTGTGTCCTTTGGGTAGATTCCCAGTAGTGGGATTGCTGGGTTGAATGGTAGTTCCAGTTTCAGTTGTCTGAGGGTTCTCTACACAGCCTTCTATAGTTGCTGGACCAGTTTGCACTGCCATCAGCAGTGTAAGAGTGTTCCCTTTTTATGACAATATTTGTTGTCCATTTTTTTTAATATGGGCCATTCTTACAGGTGTAGGATGGTATCTCAGTGTGGTTTTGATTTGTATTTCCCTGATTATTAATGATGTGGAGCATTCTTTCATATGCTTATTGGCTATGTCTATTTCTTCTTTGGAGAAGTTATCTTTTCAGTTGTCATTTTTTGATTGAGATTTTTGTTTTGTTTTAGTTTAAGTTGTGTGAGTTCTTTGTGTATCTTTGTTATCAGACTTGTATGTAGGACAAAACTTTTCTACCAGTCATTTGGGTTTCTTTTTTTTTTTTTGTCTCTTGTCTCTTTTGGTGTACAAAATCTTTTTAGTTTGATGTAGTACCAGCTGTTTATGTTTTTCTTCATTTTTTTCCAGCTGTAGATGTGTCCAGAAATGGATTTCTGAAATGTAATTCATGAAGGGTCTTGCCCAGGTTTTCCTCTATGTATTTTATGGTTTCAGGTCTTATATCCAAATCTTTTATCCATTTTGAATTGATTTTTGTACAAGGAGTGAGGTTGTTATCTTGGTTTATCTTTTTGCATGTTGTGGTTCAGTTTCCCCAGCATCATTTAATGAAGAGGCTGTCTTTGTCCCAGTGTTTTTTGCCCCTTTGTCAAAGGTTAGTTGACCATACATGTGTGGTTTTATTTCTGGGCACTTGATTCTGATTCATTGGTTTATTTGTCTGTTTTTGTACCAGTTCCATGCTGTTTTAATTATTATGACTTTGTAGTACAGTTTGAAGTCTGGGGTCGTTATACTTCCAACCTTTCTTCTGGCTATTTGGAGATTTTTGCTGTTCCATATGAAATACAGTAATTTTCAAAAGTTCCTCTTAAAAAATATCATTCTATCTCTTAAAAAAATGCCATTGGGATTTTTATTGGATTTTTTTTTCTCTTCAGAAGATTTTATTCAAGGTAAAGATTAACTTCTGAAGAGTCTGTAGGATAAGGGGGAAAGTGTTTGGTCTCTGTTTACCTTTCCAAAAGATATGAACACTGGGAATGTCTCTGTAGGATAAGGGGGAAAGTGTTTGGTCTCTGTTTACCTTTCCAAAAGATATGAACACTGCGAATGTCTCTTAAAATGTCCCTTCATAGTTCTCAAGAGGTTATAGTTCATTCATTGAAAATACTTCTCCATTTTCAGCTGACATGAGGTTTGTTAGGAAATTTCTGTAATAACTTATTCAATTTTTTGGAGGGTAAATTCCCAGACTCTCCCATGGTATTCTGCAATGATTTCTTCTTTCAGACTGCCTCAGCCCTTGAAGTATAATCAAAGAAGTTCTGAATTTCTTTTCTGTATGCATCATCATGGAATTCATTCTGCTTTTAGCAAGCCATCATTCCAGATATCTCCGTGATACAGGTCACCTTGCCTTTATCACAGTGTTGTTCTCTGACACAGTCAGCTGGAATGAGAGGGTTTCAGTATAGGTTTCTGTGACCTTCCAAGCTGTGTTAGGCAATCTCTTAGGCTGGCATTGCCATTGTGCCTGGAAGCTCTTCTTAGTGAGTGAGAATTAGAACACAAGGCTCCCTTCCTCCTTAGCTCCTAATCTACAGTAATGGTATTTCCCTAGGAGAAGTAAGCTTCCAGAATTTCTCATGAACCCCAGTTTTAAGTATTGAAATTTTATTCCAGGCAAAGATAGGTGAAAGGTTTAGTGTCTTTTTTTTTTCTACCTCCCCCAAACCCTCCCCCTGATACTTGTAAGGCAGAAGCTCTATTCCAGGTGCAGCAGGCTTAGAATACTGTATCCTGATGGATTTGGTCGCAGTTTTCTTATAAACAATGCTTCCATATTGGAGAAGGCAAGGCAAGAAGAAAAAAAGGCTACACTTCCCTCAATTTGTAAAGCAGGGGAGACATTTTAAGAAGCAAATCAATGTCCCCACTCCATTGCTCCAGAGTAGTAGCTTAGAAGTTTAGCTCAGGGGTAGAGGCAGGCAAAACCACAGAGAACCTTGTAACTCTCTCCAAGATAACTTTATTTGGAAAGAGAACATGGAGGCATTCAAGTCTAAGGGTACTACTGAAACAGGAGATTTTGATGGTAGCAATTAAGAGGAGACTAGTAGATCCCTGAGGGCAAGAAACTAAACAAATATCAGTTTAACAGAGATAAGTTAGAAGTTTAACAGATAATCAGAGAAAAATACAGTTAATAAGAGCACTTTTTAGGGTTAGAAAGTCTCAAGGACTGGTCTCAAAGACTAATTTTATAAATGGGCTGAATTTAATAGTCTCCAACTGTGGAAACATTTATGCTAAGGCATTTTTGAAAATAATAGACCAATCAATTGTCAAATAGTAGAGGTAACAGTTAGTTTTGACACCAAAACAGGGAAAGAGGCAGTCATTGAGGGTTTTGCTAAAACCACTGCTGAGACTTCACTGTTACTAAACAAATAAGCAAATAACAATAAGCTTGGGTAACAGGGGTATGAATAAATATCTAGAGTTGCTACAATGTATTATCTGTAGAATGCAATTTTCAACAGTTATGAAAAATGCAAAGAAATAAATAGATGTTACTCACAAAAAAGAAAATAGACAACGAAACTATCAGAGGCTATAGACATTAAACGGACAAAGACTTTAAGTCAATAGTTATAGATATGTTCAAAGAATTGAAAAAAATCATGCGTAGTAATATAAGGAAAGATACAATGTGATGCCTCACCAAATAGAGACTATTAACAAGGAAATAGAAATTACTAAAAAATAAACAAAAATTTGAACTTAAAAAGTATAATAACCAAAATGAAAAATTCACTAGCAGGTCTCAACAGTAGATATGAACTGACAGAAGAATTAATTAACTTAAAGATGTTCATGAGAGATTCTGCAGTCTGAAAAACAGAGAAAAAAAGAACTAAGAACACAATGAATAGAGACTCAGAAAAAGCTTGGAATCACCGAACGCACCAACATACAACACACAAGTAATGTGAGTACTAGATGGAGAGGTGAGAAGAGAGAAAGAAAAGAGAAAATATTTAAAGAAGTAATTCTTGAAACTCCCAAATATGATAGAAAACATTAACCTTCAAGAAGGTGAATTGATTCTAAGTAGGATAGATACAAAGAGATCCACCAAATTTTAGATCATTAAACAATATGTTCTCCACTTATAGATTGGTATCAAGGAAGACCAGAGGGGAATATAGAGTAGAAAATAGAGTAGAATCAATAGTTGGGATATCAGAACCAAGGAAAGAACAGATAAGGAGGCAGAGGAGGGACATGAAAGGTTCAGTGTTCAGCAAATTTAAATGGATGAAAGATCAATGTAGTAATGACATTCTCTGATAGGTATAATGTGATTAAATCCAAAGACTAGCATTGTAGCTTTGTAGGTTCTGCCAAAGACATGGAGGTCCCAGTTTTATCTAAAGGAGCAACTGGATTGGTTTTAGTAGTGTATCCATTCTTTTATCCTAATGAACTTGTATCTAAACATTTCAAACTGGAATCCACTTTTTCCTGCCCTAGAGATTATCTAAGGGCAACTCCTATGATACTCAGGACTATGATTAGGAGGAATTCCAGGAGATACAGAAGATATCCCATATCCATATGGTCAGTTTTTGAAAACAGCATTTTTTTGGGGAAAAAAAGAAGTAATATGGCATTTTTTTCACCTACATGGGTAACCATCTACTGACAGATGTCTCCACTATTCCCTGTCAGTGAACATTTGGAGGAAAGATTTAACTCCATCTGCGAATATCCTTCCCAGCATGCACATATACTTTCAACAGAGTAACAGGCACTCACTGGCCATATTCCTTTATACACTGCCCTTTTATACATGGGCTCCTTTAATATCATACTGGTGTAAGATGATCAGATTTTTCCTTTAATGGAACACCAGAGAGCTCTTTTTCCACTCAAACTTGTAATTCATGTTGGATAATAAAACACAACATTGAACTGTGATTTGATATTACAATGCCAGGGACGCCAAAGCTAAGGCCTTGAGTTTGCCAAAGGTTCGCAGTTCTTGGTCCAGCAAGTTTTCAGGATGCAATCTGGAAGTGCTCTAATGCCAGAAGAAATGTGACACCATTTTCTTCTGTTTTCATGTCTTTGTCCTCTGTTCTTCTTTTCTTTGCTATCTTTTACAGTCTTCATGTTACTTTCTTGAGGAGGTAATTTCAGCATGTGTCTCACCTCTTCCTAAAGAAGACTGTTACACATGAAGCAGTGCACTTGTTACTGCTCTATATTTGCTTATTCTTCTCCTTAATCTTCCTTTCCATTATGCTTCCGGGTCCACATCCAATCTTCTTATGCCTTCTTGTCTGGTCATAAGGTTGAGCACTCCTGTCCTCCCTAACCACTGAGCTCAAGTATGCACCACACTCTTTCTGGGGAAGGACACTCATCACATGACAAGGGTTGAGCACTCCATATCATGGATTTTTCTTATCTCTGGTCATTTTATAGATCCTCCATCACAGTCACATATTCAGCAAATTAATCCATGATGGCTACAGGCTTTCAGGTGTCTTGACCCTTTATATTATCTGAAAAGGCTGAGGATGTCCCTCCCAGACACTTGGGCCCCAGTGTAAGGTAGAATTACTGAGTAATTCAAGTAATTGTATTTCTCTCAGTACCTTAGCTCTGGGCAAAGGAGATTCTCTTTTTGGTTTACTTTGGTCTTGACAGAATTACTTGCTGAGCATCAAAATTGAGGGGATGCACAATGAGCTTTCTGAGGAATGAGCAAGCATCAAGAAAAGTCATAGTATAAAGTAAGTTGCAAATACAAGGACTTCTACTTTTTTCACTTTTAAATGAAGTCATTGCTATTGTTGAATCATCAAGAAATCCCAACTGCAGCCTACAGTTGAGGAATTCTAGCACATGTAGTATACAGTATCTGTGATTGAGATCACCAGGATCTAAAGCAAATAGCAATAAATCCCTCCCTGGGTCCTCCCCTTCCAATCCTATATTAACATGAGTCTCCTTGACAAGCAAAATGTGGAAATTCTGTTGATGTTCCCTTGCTCCATTTCCTCAACTACTCTTCACACCTCATTTCACTATAGTCTGGTTTCTATACTCAACACCTCACTGAACACTGTTCTTCTGAGGTCACCTACCACCTCCTTATTGCTATACTCAAGTCCTTATAAAAACAGATTTTGTAATTTCAGAGTAGTTTTAGGTTCACAGCAAAATTGAGCAGAAGATATCAACAGGTTCCACATAATCTGTCACCACACAGGCATAGCCTCTTCATTACCATGTCTGTAACCAGAATGATACCTCTGTTACACAGATGAATCTATATTGATATCATTATCATTCCTGATGATTCATCTATTTTTTTTTTTTGGTGGGGGGTGGCATGCTTCTTTTTTGTTCTTCCAATTATTATTCTTTTTTGAGGTGATGTTGGTTTAACAGTACATTCTTTCTAAGAAGTATAGGTTCAGACCTGTGTATCTTTTCATCTCATGCCTACCACCAAAGCCCCAATAATCCCCCGCATGCTCAAGTGAGACCCTTCTTCCCTCCCTTGTTCTCACCCTGCCACCCTGCCATCCTCCTCTATTGGTTGCCTCAATTTTGCAGTCAGATGTCAAGGATTTGTTAATTGTTTGGTTTTGCCTGACTTTTTATTTTGTTTCTCTATATTCCACATATAAGGGAAATCATCCAGTATCTATCTGATGTATTTTACCTACCCTTATCCTCTTTAGTTCTATAAATACTATCACAAATAAAAAGTGTTCACCTTTCTTTTTCTTTTTATAGCTAAGTAGTATACCATTGTATATAGACACCACATTTTAAAAATTCATTTCTCAGTTCTTGGGCACTATGGCTGTTTCTATAATCTGGCTATTATAAAAAGGGCTGCAATGAACAGAGTGCCTATGTCCCTTTGAATGAGTGCTTTTGCATACTTCATATAGATACCTACGAGTGGAATTGCTGGATCACATTGTAGATTTAATATTTTTAATATTTTGAGAAACTTCCTTTCAGTTTGCTACAGGGACTAAACCAGACTATCAGTAAGGATTGGTACCAACCAGTTTACCATAACTTTAAACCAGTAAACCAATAAGGATTCCTTTTCTCCACATACTCACCAACACTTTTTTTTTTCTAATTTTATTTTATTTTTTAAATTTTTAAAATTTTTTTGTGGGAAGAAAGCACCTTACATACAGGTAGGTATACATATTACAGTACCATAATTACAAAATTATAACCATGCAAAATAATATATTATTTACTGATCTGTGATTTAAAAGTTTCAAATGCCACAGAAATGACAAACATCAAACACAGTGTACTGATTATTATTTCTGGGAATGTATAATGGGGAATAGGATAGAAGAGATATCCACAGAGAATGTCAACTATCTCTGTGATGGCTAGTTTTTTTAAATTTAATTTAAATTTTTTAAAATTTGCACATATATGTGTATTTATATTTATATTACATTATTGTGTACCCTGGGACTTTCCCACTTCCTTAACACCTATTAACCATCCTGCTCTTTTGTGCCCTTCACCTCCCCTGCTTTCTTTCCCCTCCTCTCTCACTCCATTTTTCAATCCCATTGGTTGTCTCTAAGTTTTCTTATTTGTTTGTTTTTCCCTGTATCCATCATATAAGTGAGACCATCCTGTATTTCTCTTTATCTTTTTGGCTTATTTCTGTTAATAAGACTCTTTCTAGTTCCATTCATATTGCTGAGGAGAACATGAATGGAACTAGAAAGACTCTTATTAACAGAAAGCATTAGTTCATCTTTAAATGTTTGGTAGAAGTCACTATTGAGCCCATCTGGCTCCAGGTTTACTTTTGGGGGGGAGACTTGAATATTGTTTCAATATTTTGGCTTCTGATTGTTCTTTTCATGTTTTCCATTTCCTTTTGGTTCAGTTTTGGAAGGTTGTAGATTTCTAAGAATTTGTACATTTCATCTAGGTCATTCAATTTTTGATATTTAGATATTCATAGTAATCTTATGATCTTCTGTATTTCTGAAATGTCTGTTTTAATTTATGCTCTTGTTTCTGACTCTGTTTATTAGAAATTTTCTCATTTTAATCCTTAGTAAGTTAAACTAGAGGTTTGTATATTTTGTTAATTTTTTTCAAAGAATCAACTCTTGCCTTCTTTGATATTCTGAACTTGAAAAAATTCTATTTCATTTATTTTTGCTCTTTTGTTATTTCCTTCCTTCTACTAGCTTTGGTTTTGTTTGTTCTTTTTCTATTGAGAAGAAAGGTGAGGTTAATTTGATTTCTTTTTTGATTTCTTTGGTTTCATCATTACATTCTCTCCTTGCTTGTTGGGTTTCCTGTAAGAAGTCACCCTGATGGGATCTCCGTTATAGGATATCTGTTTCCTAACCACTTTGATTATTCTTTATCTTGAACTCTTGGTAGTTTGATGACTATGGAGTAGGTTTCATGATATTTAGATAACCAGGTGCTCCTCTCACTTCAGGAGCTTTTATATTTAGTTCTTTACCCAGAAAGTTTTCCTCTACTATTTCTTTGAATAAATTCTTTGCTCCCTTCTTTTTTTTATGAAATAATTTATATATATATTTCACATCTTTGTATTCCCCAGGGTTCACGTATCACCTCCCCTCCCTGACTGCTTCTGGCTCTCTTTCCCTTCTGGGATACACATTATTCTTAAGTTGTCTTTCCAAATGAATTTGGATAGGCATTACAGTTTTTTTTTCTTTGTATTTTTATACTTTCTTCTATTTGGGTTCTTTGTGTATTATAATCTTCAAATCACTAATTTTGTTTCCATTTAGTCTTCCATAACTTTCTGCGGCATTTTTTTTGATCTCCTCTATTGATAGTTATGTATGGTGCAATTCTCTTATTTTCTTGTTTAAATTTTCAATTTCTAATTTATTTTCATTAAGTGTATTTCTCAAGTTGTTCATATCTCCCCCTGCATTTTATTTCATTTTTTTTGAATTTGTCATGGTAATTTGGAATTCTGTTTGGTAGGAAGATACAATCTTCCATATCTCTATAGTTGGGTTCTGGAGAGTTGTTTCTTCATTCTGTTGACATATTCCCTTGAAGTGTCAAGTGCCATGTATTGTGATTTTTTTGGTCTTCCTGTTTGACATATTAGATCTTTGCCCCAGGAATTCTGTAACTTGGTAGCAAATCAAAAGTTTTAGGGGAAGCCTAAAAGAGCAAAATTGGAGGAAGATGGGTACTAATACTGACTTCTGACACTGCCAACCAGCAACCAGAAAGCCATTTGTTCACAGGTTCTGTTCTTCATGGTTGCTTGTAGTTTCTAACTGTGCTCTCAGGACATATGTTGGGAGACCTTGCAGGATGGAGGGGTGTGCATGTATTCAGGCTTTCCATGACTTTTGGTGCAGAAGTTCCTTGCCAGAAAGGTTATACATGTGATTTGCCTGGAGGTACTATAGTTTGCTCCACTGTGCAGTAGAGTGGGCATCAGAAATAGCACAGTTCCCAGGCCTGTTCTTTGGTGCTTCCCCCAGGCAAGCATTAAAAAAAAGCTAAACATCACTGAACAGATTGAGCTCACTGTGGTTACTTGCAATTTCCTTTTAGGTGTGGGTCACAAGTTGCACAGGGTGGGGGGCAGAGGTATGGAGGCATACTCATTCTTTGCAAACCCCCTGGTCTAGAAGACCCCTGCCAAAAATCTATGCACAACATACATCTGGAGGTGCTGCATTTTCCTCCATTATTCAGTAAAGCAGGTGCCAGAAATAGTGTAGACTTCACATCTGCCCTTTCATTGTCTTCCCAAAGTGGGCACAAAAAACCCAGTGGGAAGCCTAAGTTAACTGTGGCTACTTGTAGTTTCATTTTATGCACTCTAGTACAGGCTGGAGGTTTCACAATGGGGAGGGGTAGGTGTATTCCATGGTTCTCTAGGAAAGGCACGTACAATCTTGCAAAACAGAAACTGTGCAGAGGTCAGCTAAGTGACTTTTCCCACGGCCAAACCCAGTCTCTGGCACATATGTGCTCTTTCTTGAGCTTTCAAACAAACTATGCATGCACCAAGAATGATGCACTCAGTTTCCTGGACTGGGGCCCACCAGAGCCTGGGAACTCAGAGTGATGGATTAGTATCTCTCCTGGTGAAATGGCACCATTCTTCCCTTACTGTTTCTCTGTAAGAGAAACCCTTCCTGATGCTTTTTATTCTCTTTCTTGCTAAGACACTGGTCCTTATGTCTCAGATTGTTCTAGATGTGGCTGCTCCTTCTAGTATCTAGTCTCAGTATCTTTGAAGCAAGTAATGACTCAAGGATCCTGTCAGTCATCTTTCCCTTAGTGCCTGGTGCTGTACATTTTATAGGTCTGAACAAACGTGTAATAGCATGCATCCGTCATTATAGTTTGCTTCGACAGAAGCACAGATGATTGATTTTACACTTTCCTACGTTTTTAATATAGGACTTCAATGCTATACATTTTCTTCCAAGTTCCGCTTTTTACTGCATTGCATACATTTTGATGTTTTCATTTTATTTTAGTTCAATATAATTCTAAATTTCTCCTGAGATTTCTTCTTTGGCTCACATGTTATTTAAACATGTATTTAGTCTTTCAATTATTAGGGGATTTTCTGGTTATCTGTTTTATTATTTTCTAAGTTTAATTCCATTGTGGTCGAAAACAGCCATTTTGTGACTTACATTATTTAAAATTTGTTATGGTATGCTTTATGGTTCAGAATGTTATCCATCTTGGTAAATGTACCACATAAGTTTGAGAAAACTGTATATTGGATATTTTAGAACTGTGTATTTTGTTTTTAAATGAAGTAGACTATATTAGAGATCTACTATATTCACTTGAGTGATGGTGTTGTTGAATTCAACTATGTTGATTTTTTTGCCTGCTCATGTCTAATTTTTTCCTTTTCTTTATTTTAAGGTAACATTGGCTTACAACATTGTATATGAATAAAGCAGTTATTTTTTATACTAGATTATTGGTTTTTTTATACTAGGTCATTGGGTTTCCTACTCCCTTGTTCTAATTTGCCCCCCCTCAGCCTTAATCTCCAGTCATATTTTTAATGTTTGTTCTGCTTTAGTTTTGCCATTTCCTTTGCTTCTCAACAACCTCTTCCTCTCCCCCTTGCCCTGGCCCTGATACCACCCCTCTTTCACATATGCACGAAATCATCCAGTAATCCAGTATTTGTCTTTCATCTTCTGGTTTATTTCATTTAGCATAATCCTCTTCACTTCTGTCCCTATTGTTACAAAGGGCAAGAGTTAATTTTTTCTTTTATAGCTGAGTAGTATCTTAGCATGCATTTAATCCATTACTCTGTCAATGGGCATTTAAGTTATTTCTCATTCTGTCCATTTCTGAGAGAAAGGTGTTGAAGTTCCCAACTAGAATAGTGGATGCATCTATCTATCTTTGCAGTTTCAAGTGTTTTTGCCTCATAAAGTTTGGCACTCTGTTGTTATGTTATGTACATATGTATTATGGCTTGCTATTATTACTTGTTTTTGCAGAAACAACTTCTTTATCATTCTGTAATGACATTCTTTATCCCTGATAACTTGCAGTACAACTTTAATCTATACTTTCTGAAAAACTGGAGTAACATTTTATTATAATATTATATATAAGTGTTTGGTGTGCATTACTAAAAATCAACATCTGTATATTCTATGAAATTTGCCAGTAAAATTAGGTTTCCATCTTTTAGTGACTCTATGTTTCTGGATTGTGAACATCACACATGCTTCTCATTTTCCATCCTCACAAACTCCCAGTAAGTGGCTTGAGAGCGCTGAAGTTCATTTGCCATCCTCCACAGAGAAGGCTGGAGTCAGGTGGAATTGGGCATTTCCCTTCCTCTACAACTATTAGGTTTTGATAAAACACAACCTGGGTTAAGACTTTGGTTGAAGCGTTTCTCCAGATGATGACCTTGTTAAGTCTTCTTAGCAACAAGTTGACTGTAATGGAGTGCTCTTGGATATATTTCAGTATGATCTTTCCCCCTCCTTCTGATATAAGCATGAGAGAATTTTTCTCTAATATTCTAAGTAAGGATGTGGTGGAGTTTTGGAGGTAAAACTCATAAAAGTGTGGGAGCCGCCACATGACTATGTCTTCCAGAACATGTAGCTCTGGATTTATTTACAAGGAGTTTCCAGGAATTTGCCAACTATAGCTCAGATTTCCTTACCTTGGCATAGGTTCTTGTGAAGATCTTTGTTCCAGTAAGTCATGGTCCTCTGCATTCACCTTTTGGGGGGCCTTGACTTTAGGGACAGTACTCTACACTATGACCTTGTTTTTCTTGTGAATCTAAGAAAAGTTGTTGACTTTTTGGTTAGTTCAGCTGCTTACTTGTTGTCAGGATAGAGTGTCAATTTCTATTCTTCCATAATGGATTGGAACCCTTTCCCCATCCCTCTCTAATAATCTTTTTGCAATCTTTACCTTTTATGGTATCAATGAACTCCATTTTCTCTTGTTCCTAGGATTCTATATTTCTGGTTGTCCCCCATATCTTCACCTATTCTCACTATATTCTATATTGTTGATTGTCCTCCCATATCCCCATCTAGTTCCACTCAGTTTTTATGGTAGGTTTCTTCTCTCTTTAAATGTTGATATTGTGCCTCTTCCGTCTCCTCTAAGTAGAAACTTATAAATAAAAAAAATGATAATTGACTCCTAGAGATTGTGTTGGTACATTTGCCTTTTGCATTTTTAGAGAAATAAGCATATGTCCGTGTCATAAACAAAATCAGTGATTGGTCTCAAATGCAGTAGGAAATCAAACATGTTTTTGCATAAATGCAAAGTAAAAAATAAAGCCAATTAATAGTACCAATTATTAGTAACGGCATCATACATACACACAAACACAAATACATTCTAATATGATACTCTAGTTTTCAAAAAAGTAATTAGTTGCCTGTATTTTCTTAGCTCTGCTGAGAATTCTGACACTTCAGATTTTCTGCTTTTACAGATGAAGCCTGGCCAAGTAGGCCAATGCAATTCACATCCTCTCTGATAAATCCATCATGCTCCTTGTGTTTTGCTGCAAGAACAGTGCCAAAGTCACCAGATTCTCTAAGAACAAAAGTGTTGCACATATTTCAATCACACACTGAGCATGAAAATGTCTATTTTCTAAGTAGTCACATAAAAGAAAAAGTATACAATATTAAGTTATGTAGAAAAGTAAGCTTTTACTTATTTCCACATACAAACTATACCTGTTTTTGTTTTATTATTTGTAGAGGGAATGTTCCTTTTTTTTTTTTTTTTGAGACTAGGTCTTGCTATTTTGCCAGCGGAACTGCAGGCTCACATTGCCTGGGGTTCCAGGGACTCAAGCCATCCCCAGCCTCAGCTTCCCAGGTAGCTGGGATTACAGGAACGTGCCACCATGCCCAGCTATTTTTTTCAGACTAAGTCTTGCTATGTTACCACGGGAGGGTCTTGAACCCACGGATTCAAGTGATTCCTAGTCTCAGCCATACTCTAGACTGCACTTAAAGGTACGAGCCCCAGTGCCCTGTTGAGGGAATGTTCTTTTACAATATTGTGTGTAACTTAGAGTTATTTGTTCCACATCTCTTCAGATGTATGTTATCACACCATACCCACCACCAAGACACCAACAGTCCTCCACCTTAGTCCACTGGTCTCCCTACCTTCTTCCAATCTTATCCCTTACCCGTTCCATGTGGTAGCTTCAATGTGGTCAAACCTCTTAGCAGTGAAGACCACATTTCCCCTCATGTACTCTTCAGTTCAATAGATGTACCAGGAAGCCTTGCTCTGTGTTTATTTAGGGGGTTTGAATCCTCTAGTAGATCCACCACTGCCTATCTATAGATATTAAGTTTTAGAAGCAAGGCCCTATATATCAGGAAGAGACTAAATGTCATACAATGATATACTATTACACTGAAAAAGCACTATGGATTGATTTTTTAGAATGATATTTTTCAATATTAGCTCAATGATAAAGAATTAAGCTATTGCTGCTGCTTCTGTGGCTGTTCCTGCTCCTCTTCCTCCTCTGCTTCCTGTTTCTTTTCCTTTCTCTTCTCTCTTTTCCGTTTTGTAAGTTTTCTTTATCTGAAAAACTTTGCTTCCTATTAATGCAGGGGGGGAAATGCCTTTACTTGATGCAGTCAAAAACATGCCATCCACTTCCATTCTTTACTTGACCCTTGGGATAATAAATCCTAAGAAATAAAGTAAACATACCCCTCCTAATAGGTTTCATATTTTTTTTTCTGCATGGCTGTATAGAACACCTACTCTCTGAAAGTTGGGCTGAAGTCCTTGATAAAGGAAATTTAGAGAGACATTTCTTTGTAAAAGTTTGAAAATTTCAAAATCTTATATGTAAGCTGCATGTGTTTTACTAAATACTAAATAGGTTGAAAGTATATTACCTATTTGCCTTTAATATAGTTATTCTCAAAGTGAATTTCTTTCTTAGATAAACAGTCTTTTTAGTTGCAGGTATCCAGCAGCAAAGGCGACTGGCACATAGTATGTGCTATATGTTTTCTTCTTTACATGAGCAAAATACATCTTATAAGTCTCCTATTTTATCTCATAAAGTGAAACTACTGAATATTTCCATGGGGAACTGATCATAGAAACACCACAGTGAATGTGTTAGACTTCTAGTTCCTCCTTTGAAAGGGCATGGTCTTAAAGATTGGTCTTTCCCAGGTTCTTCTTGTGGAAGGGTTGTTCTATTTCCTTCCCATAGTTCCCAGATGAGGTGATAGGGCTAAGTAAATACTTGTGTAAATGGTGTGCTATCATGGTGTGGTTGGGGGATTATGACATAGGAAGTTCATCTCTGGAGAAATGGCGAATCATTAAGAGTTGTTGCAACTCTAAATTTCAGTGGCCCTGCCTTGTAGTGGAGCTACTGCTCTATGGCATAATTACCCAGGCAATCATCCAGACATATTGATTACTCATTCATCCCTGCTTCTGGGTCCAGAATAGTGGCTTGCAATGAGCATGAAACAATTTTATAATGGTTTTATTGTGCAAAATGAAGATAATGCTTCATCATTTGCACTTCTCAGTGCCAGAATTCATTTGCTTCAACAATGAGTAAAGAAATCTTAGAAAGAACCCAGGTTTTGATGCAGTGACACAAGTTAAAGTTGTAGTTTTTCTTTAGGAATTATATGACCTTAGGCAAATCACTTCACTTTCCTGGCTCCTCCTCCTCTACAAAGTACCTGGGTGGTAGAGGTAAAAATAACACACAAAAGTATTCTGAGAAGGATGAGACCCAGTAGACAGAGACGTATGAAGCCGACTATGACAATACTGAGTATTACTGACACTTGAGCAACACAGGTATAACTAGGTGGGTCCACTTTCATGTGGATACTTTTCTATCCTTGGGGTTTCAAATTCACAGATTCAACTAACCTCAGATGTTGTGGATACAGAGGTTTTTAAATAAAAAGCACTGGCTATAAGTTATAAGTGGATTTTTGACTGCCCAGAGAGTTGGTGTCTCTAGCCCCCCACATTTTTCAAGTCAATTGTATAGTTAAAGTTGTTTTTTCTTAACTTGTATTACATCTCCCCACCCCCTGCGAAGTAACAACAGAGAGAACGAGTGATGAAAAGTTTGTAGGTATCCTAATATTTCAAGTGTTCTAAAATTAAACAGTTGATTTGTGGATTAAGTCAGCAGAACTATTCAGCATATCAAGTAGATTCCCTACTCACATTATTTTCCTAGGTGTCTGACAATATTTATGAGGATTATTTTTGACTATAGTACCCGGAATCAGAGCTCTTATCTGAATTTCAGGATCTCTGTTCTCATTATTCTTTTCCTGTCCCCCTCTACCTCCCGTTTCACAGGTGACTGTAGATACTCCAGGTGATCCACTGCCTGGCCTGATGTGACCTTATACTGGAACTGGACGTGGATTTAAAAGCCTTCCCATGACTGTGAGAGTGACTCTTGCTCTTTAAGGAGAATTAAGGAGCCTCATAAGCATGTGAGTAATTTCATGCTTCTGCATGCTTCTTGTGGGGGTAGGTCTTCCTTTTGGGTTCCCAGGTCAGATGGAGTACAGGCCTTAGATGTCACCATAGGTAACAAGTGCACCATGGAAAACTCTGGTGTAGTCTTGCTGAAGTTACCCCCAGACCCACACCCACACCCCCATCCCAGGTCAGTAATGGTTTCTCTTGATGGAAGATGGCATAATACTAGTGATCGGCGAATGTGCTACTGAGGATGGAATTCCACAAAACTCATAAAAGTAACATTTATCAATTTTGACCGTCAAACATGCTTGGCTTGTGGCTAATGGTATTTTGATGTGGGGACACATAAGAATAACAGAGAAGCAAAAAAAAAAAAAAATGCCCAGGCCTGAAACTCCAGCAAATGCACAGTAGGTACAGTCTCAGAGTCAGATTTTGGGTGGATTCTGAGAAGAAATGAAGCTGAAAGGAGCCCAAAATACCCACAGGCTGGGGGTGTATTTTGTGCTTCATCTTGATCTACTAGTTAATTCTATGGGAATCAGTTAATCATACCATCTTCAAACTACTATCTAAATGAAATAGAACCCATGGAAATGAGCTGTGGGATTCCTTCTTCCACCAATCTTTCACCTGTCCATGGATGAACAAGATATTTCATATAAAATTCTCCATTCTTTTAACCTAAGGAAAAGAACTATTCACTCACAGACAACTGCCCATCATCTTTAACACATACGTGTTGCTTTTATATTTGCTCACTGAGCTTATCATATCTTATGCTGCTTGAGGGAAGAATCACATCTAATTGAAGATTTATAACTCCAATAGCAAAGCATTTATTCAATCATCCATCTCCTCATTCATCCTAACATTTATTGGCTTTATAAATCTTGACAAAAACCTACTTTTTGCAAGGCATTTGGGAAGGCTCTAGGCAGGATAAAGAAATGATGAAGTCACCTCCTAAAGGAGAGTTTAGATTCCACTGGGCTCGAAAACATATGAAAAGATGCTCAACCCCAATCATAATAAGAGAAAAGCAAATTAGAGTGATATGAAAATTTAACCTATTAGACTGGAAAAGCCCCCAAAGTGATAATCCACGGTGTTGGCAAAGCTGTGGGGAAGCAGGTAACCCCAGCTACTGCTGGTGAGAATGGTAATTAGCACAATTCCCTGAAGAAGGCAATTCACAAATCTCTACTAAAATAATAAATATATGGAGACTTTGAGGTGTTGAACCATTTATGGAAAATATTCTACAGACAGACAGACAAACATTCACACATAAACAATGATACAAACCAAGTTGCTTTTTGCAGCACCATCTATAACAGCACAAGATTATTTAGAAAATATATCCATTATAACAGTTAGAGTGGCCATTATGAAAAAGGCAAGAAATACAAGAAGTGACAAGGAAGTGGAAAAAAGGGGACCCTTTTGTGTTTCTTGTGGGAATATAAGTTGGTACAGCCACTATGGAAAATAGTGTGGAAAGGCCTCCAAAAATTAGAAACTAAACTTACACAGGATTCAGCAATTCCACTTCTGGGTATTTATCGAAGAAAACAAAACTGCTAATTCAAAATAATAGGTGCACGCTGATGTTCACTGCCATATTATTTACAAGAGGCAAGATATATAAATCACTTATGGGATAGATGAATTGATAAAGAAGTTATAGTATGCAGTCATGTGTTGTTTAAAAAGGGGGATGTGTTCTAAGAAATGAATCACTAGGTGATTTGATCATTGTGTGAACATCATACACTGTCTTATTCTCCCAACAGTACATTTCATAGGCATAGTAATTCAGCAGAAGGACATCTTGGAAGAGGAGTTGGGTTATCTGTGATTTCTTTTTGGCTCTAAGCACACCGAGAATGTATGCTATAATGTCATTAGGCAGTGGGAATTTGCGGACTATTGTCGCATATGCAGACCATCATTTACTGAAACATCATTACATGATTCATGATTCTGTTATACATACAAAACAGAACACTATTCAATCTCACATGTGAGTCCAAATATCAAACAAAACAAAATAAAACTCTGATACAGAGAGCAGATTGGTGGTTTCTAGAGGCAGGGGTGAGAGATAGGCAAAATGCATTGAGGTCAAAAGGTACAAAATACTATTTGTAAAATGAAAGCGCCCTGGGGAGGTTAACATATACCATGGTGACTATAGTTAATAATACCACACTGTGTATTGGAAAGCTGCTAAGAGCAGATCTTAAAATCCTTCACTGCAAAAATATTTTTTGTAACTATTTGTGGTGGGTGATGACTGCTCATTAGGCTTTCTGTGGCAATCATTTCACAATATTTTGCAAATATCAAGTCTCAATATTGTACCCCTGAAACTAATAAGGTTGATTATACCTCAACTTAAAAAAGTCAGTCAATAAGGGTGTGGCCATGTACAAAAATCAACTCAAAATGGATAAAAGACTTAGATGTCTGACCCAAAACCATAACATGCATAGAGGAAAACTTGGGCAAAACCCTTCATGAATTACAATTCTGAAATCCCTTTCTGGAAACATCTACAGATGGCAAAAAAAAGAAAAAATGAAGGAAAACATAAACAGAAGGGACTACATCAAACTAAAAAGCTTCTGTGCAGCAAGAGACAACAGAAAAAATAAAAAGAAGCCCAACCGAATAGAAAAAATTTTTGCCCTCCACAAGAGTGATAAGGATTTAATAATGAAGATCCACAAGGAACTCACACAGCTAAACAAAAGCAAAACAAGAAGCCCAATTGAAAAATGGGGAGAAGAACTAAAAAGACACTTCCCCAAAGCGGAAATACAAATGGCCAACAGGCACATGAAAAATTTCTCAACATCACTAGCAATAAGGGAAATGCAAATCATGAGATACACCAGTAAGAATGGCCCACATCCAAAGAACTGGCAACAAGTGCTGGCGAGGATGTTGAGAAAAAGGAACACTCTGACATTGCTGGTGGGAATGTAAACTGGCCCAACCACTATGGAAAGCTGTGTGGAGGAGCCTCAAATTAATGAAAATGGAACTACCATTTGACCCAGCAATTGCTCTCTTGGGAATCTACCCAAGAGATCTCAATGTGGGTACAAAGGGACACCTGTGCTCGGATGTTTACTGTAGCACTATTTATAATTACAAGGACTTGGTAGCAACCTAAATTACCCAAAACAGATGACTGGATGAAAAAGATGTGGTATATATACATGATGGAATATTACTCATCAATTAAAAATGACAAATTTGATGATTTTATGACAACATGGATGTACTTAGAAGAAATCATATTAGCAGAAACAAGTCAAAAAGAAAAAGACAGAAACAAAATGGTTTCACTAATATATGGGATATAGTGAAAAAATAAACAAAAGCCCTGAGGAAAAGTCAAAACAAGTTAAGCACCAAACTGAAGCACACAATTTTGGGCAGGAGGGAAAGGGGGAGAATGGTGGGGAGGGTGGGGGGGGTGTAAATCCCTGGGATTACAATGATGTGAAATTTATATATAAATAAATTAGAAAAAAAATTAAGGTGTGATACCATATAAGGACCAGAAGAAAGATGTGGAAGAATCTTCAAGATCTACTTTCAAATCAGAAAAGCAAAGTTCAGAGATGTATAGCATGCTATCACTTTTTTTTTGTTTGTTTGTTTTTGAGACTAGGTCTTGGTATTTTTGTCCGCGGAACCGCAGGTTCATGTTGCCCAGGGTACCATAGACTCAAGCAATCCCCAGCCTCAGCTTCCCAGGTAGCTGGGATTACAGGTGCACGACACCATGCCCAGCTATTTTTTTGGAACTAGGTCTCGCTACGGGCCCTAGGTGGGACTCGAACCGCGATCCCTAGCCCCGGCCGCTTCATAGGCTGAAGCTTACAGGTACAAGCCACCGTGCCCAGCCACTTTTTTTTTTTTAAAGGAGCTAAACATGCTAATATTTGTTTGAATTTGCATAAATAAACCCTGGAAGTCTACAGAAGAAGGTAGTGAAAACAGGGGGACAGAGGGTCAGCTGAGGATGATGTGGAGATGAGACAGGGCAGAGGCTGAGCAACCCTTGGCTGGAGATCATTTCATCTTGTTTGGATTTAGGAGTAACGTGGCTGTATTACCTCTTCAAAGCATGAAGTAAGTATGCTTTGCCATATAATAGGGAAGATACACACATGTGGACAATACACATTACTGTCTTATTTTCTGATGAAATTAAAAACTCCTTGAGGGATGAATCACACCATAAGTTTTGTAAACAATTGTCTCAGTTTCTCCCACCCCAATTTCTCTTATAAATCCTGACCAGATTAATCTTCCCAAATACCTCTTTAGATAGAGTGCCAGAAACATTTCCTTATGGTCTTGGCATTGAATTCAAACATCACCCCCACCCCATGCAATCACAATCCACTAATGTGATCCCTGACAAGCATCTTGTGCTCCCATCAAGTGGCTTTTTTTCCAGGGTTCCTGAACGTTTCCATGCCTGTGCCTTTGGTTGGGATATTTCCCTTGTCTATCTCCAGTCTTGCTGTCTTCCAGCCGCCCACCCCCTTCCCTACAGGCTGTGCTTTGAACCCATTCTGATCTTTTCCTTATGTGACCTCTGTGATAGTCAGTACTCAGTGTTGCCCTCTGATTCTACAGTGAAGCAGTGAGGTCCTTGAAGATGGGCCTTCTACACACACCACCACCACTATGCCGGGGCGCTTGGCAGGCAGCAACATAAGCCAAACATATCTCCAGCTTCCTGGGTGCTACTAAGAGGTTGTTGGGATCACAGATGTAAGGATCGATTAGACCCCAAATCATTTCCCTCTTTCTGCTTCATATGGGGATTTAGGGACCTGATTCAAATTCTCCAGATTCTTGTTAACCATTACTTACACAACAGGCACTTTACTTTGAGGTTAAACTGCAAAGCAAAGATTACTGGTTGTGTCTGTTGACAGGAGGACAGCAGCCTGTGTGGCTCATGTTCATGTGGGTCCCTTACCATCACCACCCAATGAGGGAGAGGTGGGAAGCCATTCGCAATGAGAAGAAGAATGCACAGGATCTATTCCTGACTCCTGGTCTCACTAATAATTTAGGGCCAGTGGGTTTAGATGGCTAGTGGGCTTCATCCTGAGTGCTGACTCCCTCTTCTCACAAATAGTGGCTGCCTGGAAGCCTGTTGAGAAGGATGTGAAGCCCAGTCTGATTCACTGGAGAAAGTGTGATCCACTACATATGTCTGCTCTGGGCTCAGCTATGGGGATGGTGGTATTTTTGTAGATTTCCCCTGATTCGGTATACAAACTAGGAGACCGTAGAGAAACCCTAGGGAAGGGAAGTGGTTCATATCATATTTCATTACTGAGTTAGGCCCAGAACTAGGTCATTTTTCTCCCCAGATTCACCATTTACCTTGTAGGGGTTTTGCTATTGTTGCTTATTTTTTTTTTTAAACATAAATGGAAAAGTAAATGTAGTTCAAATAACCAATGGTTTAAAAATTTAATTTTGGTGGATAGTTTTAATTTCTCATTCCTTCCTTTTGCCCTCTACAAAAGCAATGACAAGTTCCTCATAAGTCACCTGACTTATTTTTTTCCTTTCTCTCTGACTACCCTTCAGAGGGATTATCTAAAAGGAATTAAATAAACAAAATATAGGCGGTCTGAGGGAGAAGCAAGTGGGAAAATATTTGGCTACTGTACACTGAGCAAATATTTTGGAATCACTGGTGTCCCAAACCTTTCTTATATGCACCAAGTACCTGTCTTCTCTACAGCTGCTGTTTTCCTAGAGCATTTTCCTCCATCTCTGCTACAGTCAACCCCCATCCAGCTCCACATTTGAGTTCTGCAGCTGGGTTTATGAGGAAATGGTGATTTTTAAAGATTTCCCACCTGTCATATGACATTATGAGTCATCATGCTGGGGTGTACCTTTGTTTGACATGCCAAGTTTTTTCTGCTAGCATTTTAAAAGGCAGACTTTAACTCATGATAACAATTTGAAAACCAGCTTTATAGAGCAGGTCTTAAACTAGCACATTGCAAGCATCTGAAAGAGATCTAAGGTTTGACCTTAACATTAAGGGTGCAGGCACTTAAATGTTTCACTGCTCTTCCAGGCCCCTTTCCAGAATTCAAAGGAAAACTCAAGGAGGATATTAGCCCTAAGAGAAAAAGGAAGCAGAAAAAAGTCTACCAGCATTTCAGGATCAATAAACAAAATGAGACAGGCTCTGATGGAGGACAAGGTATCTAAGAGTGACATTTTCCAGTGACTAGCTGATCTATTCATTCCAGAAACATTTATTGAATTCTGACTGAGAGCCAGGAACCAGGGATAAAATAATGAATCAGTCATATTCTATGTTCTTCAATTCACAGTGTGTGGGAGGCCTACATGACTATAAACAGGTGATTTCAGTACAGTGTGACAGACGATAATCAAGAGGAGGGCATGATTGGACAAAAGGGACACTCTCAAAGGGGATTTCAAGGAGATTTTCAATCCTAACCCTTATTTGGGCTTATTATGCCCCATTCAATGTTTGTGCTATCTCATCTGCCCTATTAGGTTTCAGGGACCATTTTTCTGACTTGTTTTGTTTACAGGGTCTGGTAACAAAACAAACAAATTGTATCCACAAATATTTATGGAGTGGTTGTACCTGATGTGAGACAGAAAGTAGAGGAGACTTAATATGATGACTAGATTTATTCCTACACTCAGAGAAGTGCTGTGGGAATGAATGCAGGGCCAGATGACTGGGAAATAGAACATGGAGCAGAAGGTAAGAGGACTGCAGGAAAGGCAATGGTGGAAGAAGGTGAAGAGGCAGAAGAGGGAAGCAGAGACATGGCAAGGCCCTGGTAAGGACCTTAGACTCTATTTTCTGAAACAAAAAGTCTATTGTTGAGTGCTGATGGTAGTGATTAATTTTAGCAATATTGTGTGAATCTGGCAGTTTTACTGGAGTTAAGCAACTGCTGAGATTTACTTGACCTGTGAAATGTGGTGCTATTTTTCTCTGTTTATATGTTAAATTCACCATGCTGAGGGTTGAACCTGATAGATAAAGGTATCAGTATTCCCACCTTCATTACCAGATAGCTGATGGCTGAAGCCTGTGACCACCATCATCTTTGCCCCTCCTCAATGTGGCCCTGGTCTCCCCCAGGGAAGTCATTCTTAGTCAGCTTATACAACGTATCCTCTGTGCCTTCCTCTGTCCTCCTCTCTTCATGTGGGTCACTCCCTTTATCAGCTTTCTTTTCCCCAGCAATTCGCTGTCAGGCCTTCTTCCCCTTCCCCCCACTCTCTCCCAAACTAAAGGCTATATTGTTGACCTGAAGATTTCTTCAGTTTACAGATGAGGAAATTCCTAATCCTGAGTGAGGATAAGAGATATGGCCCCTGTCATACTGCTAGTAAGTAAAGTTCTAGGCAAGAACCTACAGTGGTTTCCCCAGGGTGGGGACACTGGGTTACTTTTTGGCAGTGATACCAAACAATCTCTGTGTGGTAGATGAGCTGAACCACTTGTAGAGTCATTCCAGACACAGTATGTCTCACAAAATAAGGAGGAAAGGAAAGCTCTGGAAATTTAATCAAAATATGAATGTCATAAAATATGAAATTTCTTACATCTCTTTATCAAAGAGATCACCCTTGACACGTTATAATCATCTCCCACCCTCATCCACTCTTTGTTCCCTTACTAAGTTTGATCTTCAAAGTACTTATAATGACTTGACCTCTTTGTTCACCTGATGGCTAACTACTCCTATCACTTAGGTATAAATGATTCTTATTTTTCAAGTCAATGAATACTCACAACAAGTCTATGAAGCAAATGGTTCCCATTTTGTAGATGAGAAACTGAAGAACCCAGATATTAAGTAACTTGCCCAAGGTTGCATATCTAGGAAGTGGGAATCTAGTTTGGAAGTCAGCATCCAGAGTCCAGGTCAGTCAGCACAGAACAATGCTTGTACAAACTCAAAATGGTTTTAAATATTTTGCATACACCAAATACTTTGAAATACATTCCTTCCATGGAGGGGTTGACTCCATGTATCCTCCTCTTGAACTCAGTTTGGCCTGCAGTTGACTTGACTGATAAGATATGATGGAAATAATACTGTGCCAGTTCTGGATTGAAGTTTTAAGATGACTCACAATTTCCATTTCTTTCCTCTGAGAATTTCAAACCTCCATCTAAGTAGCATCACTACTCTGCTGGAAAGCCAAGCACAGAGGCCCTGAAGGTTCCATGGCCAGAGAAAGAAACTTTGTGTAGTCACATTTGGAAAGAAGCTTCTTGTGGATGAGTTGGCTTGGACCCTCAGCCCTGCCCCGTTGACTACCTGTAGGTAACTTCATTCATTATCACATGGAACAGAACAATCACCTAGCTGATCCCTGTTTAAAATCCTGATTCATAAAATCTTGGGCTATAACAAAATGGTAGTTACTTTACACTATTTTTTCTAGAATAGTTTGTTATAAAGCTATACTTTATAACAAAATAGCTTGTTATAAAGCTATGTTAACCAGAATTGTGTTTTTTAAACTTTTTGATTGTGATGCACTGAAAAACATTTTCCAGAAAATTCATCTACAGGGAAAACTGGAAAAATTTCAAGCTTTGAAAGTATAGGTAGTTGAATATATAACCTAACACCCTTTTTAGAATTTCTAAACTTGTGAGTCATCAGTGACAATGATAGGCTACATGAGCCCAGCAATGTTAGTAGTAAAAAAAAAAAAGGCATTTGGATTTAAATGGATTTAAATATCCATGCATCCATGCATCCATTCATCCACCCATCCACCCATCCATCAATCCATCCATCCATCCATCCATCCATCCATCCATCCATCCATCCATCCATCCATCCATCCATCCATCCATCCATCCAAAATAAAATAAAATTTCACAAAACACCTGCCTTTACCATATACAATATACTCTGATAGTTCTTATTCTATTTATTTTAAACAATTGCTTATTATAATCCACTAAGTTGCTGATGTGACATAGCCTGACCTAACTATCACTGACAGGTCTAAGCCTCGCTTCTAGGTCAAAGGTAGCCTAAGCCTCACTTCTAGGTCACCTAAGCCTCACTTCTAGACCAAAGGTCGCTTTCAGCCCATACTCTTAGGGCTCCAGAAAACCAGGTGGGAGCTTGCCTCTGACCAATCAGAGGGTGACAAGCTCCTTGACTGGTTTTCTGATAGAGACCAACCAACTGGAAGATGACCCGTCTGCACCAGACCACCAAAAAGGCCTTTCGAGCTTGCTAGACCGGTCACCGGGCAGAGGTCAACCAATCAGAGGATGACCCGTCAGTACCAGACCACCGCAATAGCCACCAGGACCTAAGAACTGTATGAAAGACTTGACTCAGGGGGCAGAGGATGTCCAGCCTCCATGTTCTGGTGGGACCGCTTAGGCGGTAGGCCAAACTGAGGTTGGACCCTAGCTTAAGCTAGTTTAATAAAGCCTTTCTTGTTCTTGCATTGTGTGTGAGTGGAGGGTATTTATTATGAAACCCATGATGCAGATTTTAACATTACTTCTTTTTACACATCAATGGATCAACACAATACAAAAAGGAACATGTTGAGAGAAAGAGCATGTCAGAGAATGGACAGTATAGAGAGTCAATACCCTAACTTTGACATTCAGACAGAGTAAGGACTTGGCAGACAGAGTAAGGACCAAGATCTCCATTGTTTAAGCTTAATAATGGGAGTTTAAGTTCTCCTACCTTTGACTGTTTTGCTCTGATTCAATCAACATTTAGATAGTTTACCCTATGGTTTCAGCACATATTGCTCCCTCTGCTGGGGGCTTGCTCCTATAGTCTGCCATTAATATTGAGTAACTACTTAATTAACTTTCAGGAATTAGTGGAGTTGCCCTCTCCTGCCACAAGTCTTCCTTGACTCTGGGCTAAATCTCCTCTCTATATAATTCCTCTTTTATTTGAAACTTACTATATTGCTCTTGCGTGTTAATTAGGTGGTAAGCTGTCGTCAGAATCGTACTTAGCTACTATACCCTAGAGCCTGGTATACATAGGGTTTGGTATTGAGGAGGCAATCAGTAAATATCTGTTGAATCAGCAAATACCTGTCTGCTCATCTTCATAATCCTACTACAAGAGACTGTTGGGGTGAGTCTAACCAATCATCAGAATTCTGACTTCCTTGATAAGCATAAACAATACTGTAACATTATGTTTGTCAACTGACACCTTGTGATTTATAGCTCTGTCTCCTGTGGGTCTAATTTGCATGGATCAGTCTTCTTTGTTTATTAACTTTGGGAAGAATGAGAAGATTAAGCTTCCAGAATGGCAGAACTGATGACAAGACTTTCAAGGTTTCAGCAGATGAATGTCACACTTAAAGTCATGACAGCTGCCATCTGATGTCTGACTCTGAGAGCCCTCCCTTGCTTCTTAACATCAATCCAAAGTGTGGTTCCCAAACCTGAAATTCAGCTACCTATGCTTTAAAATACAACTACCTTCCACATTTGCATCTGGATTAAAGTGGTGATGGTTTCATTAAATAGGTTTTGTGGTAACTCCAACTTTTTCTGGATTTAATATAAAATCTTTGTTTTCTAAATTGCCTTTGACTATTTGGATTTCTTTGTTGGAATTTATTTTTTTTTCTCTTTTTGAGATTCATTCTTTCCCTAAAGAAGCCTATTCATGATTTTCTATTTTTTCAATTTGTTTCAAATCATATAAATTGGTGTTCAGTGAATACATCTGCTTAAAAATTGAGCATGGTCTTAGTAGTGAACTTGAGACATATCTTGATTGGAACTGAGATCTTTTTGGGTCTAGCAATTTATATTATCACTGAAGATAACCTCATATTATTTATTTTTTTATCTGTTTCCAGAATAGAAAATGAAGAATACTAATACTAGCCTTTGGGAAAAAATCTTGAACAGGAAATCTGAAGAACAGAAAGGAATGATAATTGTGACAAGAGCAGCCAGTATGTCAGTGCTTGCAAGCAGCAACTGCCTTGGAGGAAGTATTTCCCCAGTGACTTGCTTAATAGAGCCAAGAAAATAGCTGCTAGGGAGAGCCATGTGAGAAGGGGATGGGAAGATAAAAGTCTTATAAATGACCAACCCAAACCTTACAAAACTGGAATCAGGTGAATGGAAAAAAAACAACAACAACCAAAAACAGGGTGTTTACCCAAACCTACAAAGGGAAACAGCTGGCTCTTTAAAGATAGCCACACACCAGGTTCTTCCCAGCCTGCACATGTAGTAGCAGGACCACATATAGCTTAAGAGGAGGCAAAAACAAGTTTACTTAATAAAAGACAAATTAGACAAGAGTCACTGATGGGTACAAGGGAACCCCCTTTGGTAATCTTACCACGCAGTACAGTTTTTAGTCCCAAGTGTGCATGGCTGCGGCAGCCATGTGCATCCACAAAATGGTGGTTGCCCCACCTTGAGCCGGATGAAGTCTTCTTCAAAGACTCAGCTCCACTCACTGCAAGCCAGAAGGAGCCAAGATGGCATCGTCGATCCTTCTCTGAAAGCAGGAGATTCAAATCCAATGAGGAAAACCAGGATGGCATCGACAATTCTCCAAAAGGCACAGCTCCAGCATTCTTTCAGCTCCAACTCCAAAGTGACCCGGCATCAGCAAAACTTACTCGATACAGCAACACAGCAACCACTTCAGACGTATCACGGTGGAAACGGCAACACAGCAAACTCTCTTCAGTTTTCCAAAAGATTTCCAAGCTTCGCAGTTTCGAAATTAAACCAAGTTTTCAAGTACCATGTTCCCAAGACAGCTCACACAGCTCACAAGTTTCTCCAACATGCTTCCCCAGGCTCCTCACTGGCTGGGGCTGGAAATGGAAGCCCACAGTTTGGATTCCTTCCCTGCCCTGCTGCATGGCAGCAGCAGCTCTGAGGCCTTCAGCCTCTCTGCTGCTCTTCCCTGCACCTTACTTCCCCATTCTCCTGTTCTCTGTTCTCCTCTCTTCTGTTCTCCCTTCTCTTCTGTATGCCCTCCCTGATCCTTTAATCCTCTTTTCTCTTGAGAAGGCTTAACTTCCCTTCTCCAAGTCTCCACTCACCAGTGCTAACAATAGCTATTTTAATGCATCAACACCAGTACTGGGGGCCACAGCCCCCTAAAAAAACTACTGACTAGAGGCACTATGACTTTACATTGTTATCAGTCATTTCAAAAAGGAAAAAAATGAGGTCTTCTGCAGAGCAGTGCAGAGTCCAGGGAATGGTGCAGACAACAGAGGGTGAAAACTGCATTCTGAACTACTGCTGGTGTATCTGACCCATGACATTTTCATTCTTTCTTCTTATCCTTTGGCCACATTTCACCTTTGGATATATGCAAACTTTCTTATTTTTAAATGTATATGCTCAAAGGATAATTTGGCCCATAGTGCTTTCCCAAAGATATTAATAAAGAAATAGAAGTGAAGACGATTGCTGAGCCATCAGTTTTTGTTTCAGATGAGAAATGTCTGGAGAGAAAGCAAGCACAGCTTCCTTTTTCCTTCTAGAGATGCTCCATCTTTGTGCTCCCTAATACCAGTATGCTCTCCCTAAAATTTTAAGTATGCCTACAGAAGTGTGGTCTACTTGACAAAAATGTCCTCATCTCCTGTAGCAGAGGACAATGTGAAAGCTGGACAGATTGTGATGCCAATAAAGGAAAAATATAAGCTTCTATTCCAAGGGAGAATATATAAGTTATTACATATTTACTGATAAGAGAAGAAGAGATATTATAGAGAAAAGAACTGGGTTGAGAATGCAAACAGGGCTTTTTTGAATCTGATGTCTCACCTGACTGTGTGTGTTCCATAAATGACTTTGCTGCACTAAATTTTGTCATCAATAAAATAAAATGGCTGGTTGATAGGATTAATAGGGTATCTTTAACTCTAACATTTTGTGATTTTATGGGATACAGAATTATCTATGAAAGTGTTTTACTTAAAGATCATGATAAAAGTTATGAAAGAGGGAGAGAGGAAGTTAAATTAACACTTCATCTGAGAAGATTCTCCCACATGCTGTATTATATGAGTAATAACAATAGTTTACCTAGCAGCTACTATACAAATGACAGCACCTGATGGTCACCATCTCTAATCCTTCTCTGCTAGATGAGTCCGTTTTGGCTCTCCAAAGATGGCCATGATAATAGCTCTCATCCCACATACTCTTCATTAAGAGATGGTGTCTAACTTTGTTCTGCTTAAACCTGAGTAGACTTGTGACTTATTTGTAGACAACAGAATGTGCTTGAAATGATTTTGGATGTCCTGGGGCTAGGTCAAAAAGGGCAATGCGGCTTCTGGCTTCCTAGCAGAAGTACTCACTCTTGAAGAACTTACTTTCTAAATAAGCCATCTGGCTGCTTATATGTTGGGAGTGGCCATGTTGTGAGAAAATCCACATAAAGATGACATGGAGAGGTCCTGAGATTATATGGTATAAGATATCCAAACAACTCCAATTTCTCTAGCAGCTCCATTCCCCACTGTTCTAACTGTAGTTACCATGGGATTACAACCACACAAAAAACCTCTAAGCCAGAACTACCCAACCAAGCACTTCCCAAATTCCTAATCCAGAGAAGTTGTGAGAGATAAGGAAATTATTGTTAAATTTATAGTGATTTGTTACTAGCAATTCTAACTTAGAGATTTTATTAGCATTACTAACTTTTATCAGTTTTAATACTTAGAAATAGCTAACTTTTAGATTTTATTGGCCTGGAATTTAGGTTTTGCTGTACATAAGAATCTGTAACTGCTATAGGCTTTGGAATCAGATAGCAGTTGGAAACCAGAAGATACTTCTGTCTGTTAGTGAAATCCTAGAGTTTTAAAGAGCATTAGCAAAAGCGATGAGAAGGCTATGGGGAAGGATTTAATGGAAAGTGAGGGATATATTATTTGAGCTGGAGAAAAGAAGACTTTTTGCTATACTGCAGTGGAAACTTAGCAAAATTGATATGAACAATAGTGTGGAAAATAGTGATTATGACTAATGAACTCAACAACTTAATTAGGGCTATTTCCATGAAGAGTGTTACAGGAGCTGCCTATGTTAAAGTGAGGAAGGAGAGAAATGAATTAAGGAAAAAGCTATTCAGCTTTTGAGTAGAAGTTGGAAGAATTTTAAAGCATTCAGACGAGTCATTTCAGGCAGCAAAGTCTCTTTAAAACAAAAGAAATGACTTTTGGAAAAGATATCCACAGTGGGATAGTAAGATCCTTTGTTAAGACTTCATAAAGATTTAGAGTAATGTATTTTTCATTCTGCTAAACAGACAGATGTTTTTCTAAGTGTACTGATAACATGCCTTAGGATCCTTATAGTTAAATAACAGGGATTCTAATGATTTTTAAAAATAATTTTAAGGGTATTGTCCCACAATAGTCTCACAGTGAACCCCAGGTAAAGAAAGACTTATCTTGAAGAGGTTCATGGGTATGGGTTTTCTAATGGAGTGAATTATAAATTGTTATTCAGGAAACCCAAAATGTTTGTAAGGAAATTGTATTACTTATTGGACTGATGGAGACAAAGACAGAAAAGTATAAAGAAGTCTTTGGACTCCCAATCTTTTGTTGGTAGGAAGTAAAACAAGAAGTTGCTCAGTTGCAAATATAAGAAGTTACTATGTCACACACACACACACAAATGACATAGAGACTGGAACCAAGGAGATGTTCAAAACCATGCAAAACAACTCCCAGGAAGTCAGACTGGAGTCTAACAAAGGATCTGGATAGATTTTATAATTGCTATGATCCACCACCTTTTAGGTGTCTTGCATTCCTCCCTTTTGGAATGGAAGTGTCTATTGTTACTTTCCATGGTCAGCATATTCATTATATGCTATAGGTGTGGGAAGCAGACAGCTGGTCTCTACTGGGTTTTAGCTGGAGAAATACAATATTCGTAGAAAAGTAACCATACTAGAAACTGACTTAGATCTTAGACCTTGAACCTGATGCTTTCTTTAGGTTCTTGATCTTTATAGGAAAAATAATAGCTTGAAGAACTATGGAAGTTAATGTCTTGATTTTCTTTCCGTCTTCACATCTAAATCATTAACTTGGGTCTTACTTTGTCTATGAAGTTGATTGCTTCATCCCTGAAAATATGCTATTTTGGAACAGAAATGAAGCCCATATTTCTTTAATATGCAGCTCCAGGTCTTCAATTTATTAAACATACATTACATGCTTGATGACAATGAAAATGGTGATGAAAGTTGTGTGTTCTCACTCTTCTGTGGAAGACAGAGGAATATACTTTGTCTTGCAGAATTCCTAGTTTCAATTAAGTTGGTCAATCCTGAGTGAATCAGAAACTGTTTATGCAAGACAAATCTTGTATGTTCTGGAATTTTAGAATGACAAGGGACTTTAGAGGTCCTGTAGTTTAGATTCTTATTTTACAGATGAAGACATCAAGGTTTTATTGGTTAGTGGGATGACTTACCATAGAAAGGTCTGTAAGTTTGGAATATTTATTCCAGATTGTGTACCACCTTGCTCCAGATCATCAAAACCTAAATAAATTGGCTATTTCCCAACCAGAAAATCATATTGTTTCTATGGGCAAATTGCGATTTAATTAAAATATAGCAATTCTTATGGCCAGTTTCCTTTGGCAATACCAAATAACAGCTACCTTGGCTTTTCCCTAAACCATCACTTCCTCTCAGCTTGAATGGACTCAACTTGAATGTGCCTAGCTTGAAAAACTCTTTTTTTTTTTTGGTCTCTTTCAACACAATTTGGTGAGCTTTGCCATAGTTCACCAAAAATTTCCCCATTCCTGGTATTAAACGTCCTGTTGCATAATACCCTACCACTAGGAATATTCTCAGTTTCCAAGAACATTAAGAACTTTCTTGATTTAAAAAAAAATCTCATTAAAGAACCCATTTCCTCATAATTCTTTAGGGATTTTAAATGAGAAAGTGAGTCCTCCCACCATTACCATTTTTTCCCCTATCGGTCCAGTGTTTATTATTGATTTGGTACATATCTAAGAAAGTAAGGTTTATACGTAGTGACTGTGTGGTCACTGGTATATGGTTGTGCACCCAGAGGAATTTAATTTACCACTCGAATATAAGGTTGCACACTCATTCAATTGACTGTTCTGAGAACATTACTCAGCTTTAATCAATTAGATGGTTACATATTAATAAGTAAATAAAGCCTTTTCCTTAAGGAGCTTCTAAAGTAAAAAAGATTATAGTAAAAAATTAAAAAAATTAAACTCAATAAAAATAAAAACATTTTTAAGGTTAAATAATCACAGATATTTTTGGACTGTCAGAGAAAGGACAGAAACTCAAAACAGTATTTTTGTAAAAGAAGTATGGAGAATGACATCATTTCAAACAGAAACATAAATTAAATTTGATAATAAGTCTTTAGAGGTATGAATTTTATTTAATATTTTTTTCTGTAGCATTTAAAATTAAAGCACCATTGGTTTACAGCACTATATATGATTTATGGGGACAAGTTCACATCTCTTCTGATGAATTTTACCATACTAAACCCACCACTAAGGCTCCTCTAGTCCTCCACCATAGTCTATTGGGTCCCTTTCTCCTTTTGTCTCTTATTCTGCCTCTCCTTCCAGTAGCCTCAAGAAATATGAATTTAAGATAAAATCTAATATTTGGATGTAAAAGAACAGGACATTTGGTTCATGGAGAGAAAAATATTGTGTGATACATTCTTGTCCTTCATCAGGTTATTCATGTGGAGAATCTTCAGGGTAAATTAATGTTGAGGTATATGCCCAGTAGCAAATGCTAAAACACAGAAGAAATGTCTCTTGTGACTTTATAGAGAAAAAAAGATAAGGAAAAACATATGAGCATGGTGAGTCCACAGAAACTTTCCAAACAGGCAGGTTAGTTGCCAGGACCATCATTAGCCAGTTTCCAAACATACTTTTCTCATCAGGGGAATTTCTCAGAGGAAGTGGAGATGGGGACATCAGACCTCAGGAAACTGCCAAATTTATTTAGGGAAAGGAAACAGAGGTGGAAAAAAATCTGCATCCGCATCTCCCACACTCCATGTTGGTGGTCACTCCAAAACTAACTAGTCACCAACAACATTTTCAGCAGATGAGATAAATGCATTCCCCAACAGCCACAAAATGGACAAATTGCTGTCATTAAAATCCTGTTTCCCAGCTGAGACTACATCAAACTAAAAAGCTTTTGTACAGCAAAAGAAACAACAGAGAAAACAAAAAGAAGTCCAACAGAATGGGAAAAAAATTTTGCCCTCCACAAAAGTGACAAGGGGTTAATAACAAAGATCCATAAGGAACTCACACAACAACACAAAAAGCAAAAACAGAACAAAAAGTCCAGTCAAAAAATGGGGAGAAGAACTAAAAAGACATTTCTCCAAAGAGGAAATACAAATGGCCAACAGGTATCTGAAAAAATGCTCAATGTCATTAGTAATCAGGGAAATGCAAATAAAAACTACAATGAGATAACACCTTACACCAGTAAGAATGGCCCACATCAAAAAATCGGGTAATAACAACTGCTGGTGTGGATGCGGAGAGAAAGGAACACTCTTACACTGCTGGTGGGAATGTAAACTGGTCCAGCCACTATGGAAAGCAGTGTGGAGGACCCTTAAACTAATGAAAATGGAACTACCATTTGACCCAGCAATTGCTCTTCTGGGAATCTACCCCAAAGAGACCTCAATGTCAGTACAAAGGGACACCTGTGCTCAGTGCTGTGCTCAGCACTATTTATAATTGCAAGGACATGGAAACAACCCCAATGTCCCAAGACGGATGACTGGATGAAAAAGATGTGGTATATGTACACAATGGAATATTACTGATCAATTAAAAATGACAAATTTGACGACTTTATAACATGGATGTACCTAGAAGAAATTATATTAGCAGAAACAAGTCAGAAAGAAAAAGACAGAAACCAAATGGTTTCACTAATATATGGGTAACAGGAATAACAAGCAAAAGGCCAGGAGGAAAAGTCCATACAAGCACAACCAAACTGAAGAGCACAACTGGGGGGGGGGCGAGGGAAGATGGGAGGGAGTGTTTGGGGAGGGAAGGTGGTGGTGATCCCAGGGAATACAAAGATGTGAAACATATATAAACAAATAAAAACTGAAAAACAAAAAAACAAAACCCTGTTTCCACAGAGTAGTAGTTCTTCCGAGACACTAGAGAAGGGTAATGATAGAAGACTCAATCTGGGCTCTGCTCTCCATGTCTCTGGACGAATGCACAGGTAGAATGGGAAAGACATCACTCTAATAAATGGCAACAGCTAGAGGGTGCAAGTCCCTTATGGACGGTACAGGAGGCACTTGGAGCCAAGAGGGGAAGCTGGTTGGGTTCATTGTTTATTAAGCACTTAACTTCACCATAATCTTTTTTTTGCTAGCTCAACCCATAGAGACATAAGCATTCTGAAGACAGTTGAAATGGCCACCATCTTTGTATGTTGTGTCCCTCAGTGTCCACCTGAGGACTTGCCAGCATTCACTGTGTATGCTGCAAGGCAGGATTTTGTGGGATGGTGGGGATTTTATGTGGATAAAATGGCCAGTGCAGAGTTCACATAAATGTGGAAGATGATAACATAAAAAAACAAATCAAAACTGTTGTATTAGGAGGCTACCTAGTCCTTTAATAAATTCATGCACACACTGATTCTTTCAAGGGGAGATTGTGCCTGTTCTATTTAGCAGCTCTCAATCTTTCTGGGCAAAGAGTCACTTCCATAGAATGTCTATAGGGATTTGGCATATTTGGAAGGTTGCCTTCCAGGTGTTAGAGGCTCCACAACTTTTGAACTGAATCTCCAAAGAAGTTTTATTCTTTTCGTTGCCCATCCACATATTTGAGGACAGCTTATTTCGCCTAGGTTTTTCCTTTTTACATTAAGCACTCTCTTTGGCATTTCTCAGGTCAGTGTTGCCATACTTTTTCATCACTCTAAAATCTGCTTTCAGGGGCTGGAAAACATGGGAAGGCAGTTTCACTTAGCACCATGAGCTCCCTCTTCTGGCTAAGTTCATTAACATTTCAAGAACAGGGTGTCTAGAATGAATCTGCTGTCTTAGAGGCAATCCAAAGGACCAAGGATCTGATGAGACTGTCACCACTGCTGTGTTTTGGACACTACTCTTTACCATTTGCCCAGCCTCACATGGACTTTGTCAGGAGCTGTCACATGATCCTGCTGAATCATACAGAGCTAGTGGCCAACTGAGATGCTGACCCTTCTGTGCAGGGAGCTGCTTCTTTGGATGTGCTGCTTTTGCCACTGACTTATGTGTTTTAAACAACTTTAGTGAAATATAATTCACATTTCATAAAATTTACCCATATAAAGTATATGGTATGGGCCGGGCACGGTGACTCGTGCCTGTAAGCTTCAGCCTATGAAGTGGCCGGGGTTACAGATCGCGGTTCGAGTCCCACCTGGGGCCCGTAGCGAGACCTAGTTCCAAAAAATAGCTGGGCATGGTGGCGCGCGCCTGTAATCCCATCTACCTGGGAAGCTGAGGCTGGGGATTGCTTGAGTCTGTGGTACCCCGGACAACGATAGCCTGCGGTTCCATGGGCAAAAATAGCGAGACCTAGTCTCAAATAAATAAATAAATAAACAAACAAACAAAAAAACAAACAAATAAATAAAGTATATGGTAGATATTAGTATATTCATAAAGTTAGGCAAAAATTATCATAATTTTATATTTCCATCATACCAAAAAGACCCTCTTCTCTTTAATTATTTCCTCTCTGTTTCTCGATATCTCTAACCCTACTGAGGTAACTTCCAGTAGAATTTATGTGATTACAGATTTGCTTTTACTGGACATATCAAACATAAATAGAGTCATATGTGTTCTTTCGTGAATGATATTTTTCACTGAATGTAATGTTTTCAGATCTATTCATACGTAGCTGGGATAGCCCCTCATTTCCTTTTGAGGCTGAGAAATATTCCACTGTATGGATGTGACACATCAGGTTTATATATACAAAAATTTATACGCATGTAGGCTATTTCCACCTTTTAGCTATTGTGAAGATGCTCCTATGCATGTATATGAACATATATTTTCAACTCCTTTTGGCATATATCTGGGAGTGGAATTGTTGACTTCTGTGGTAACTCCATATTTAACTTTAGCAGTACCAATAGACTGTTTTCCAAAGTGAGTGCACCATTTCACATTCCCACTAGCAGTGTCTGAAAGTTCTAATTCCTCTTATGCTCTCCAATCCTTGACCTTTTGATCTAGCCATTATGGTGGATATAAAGTATCATTTTGCTGCATTTTGTTTGTTTTTTTACCTGGTGCAATGTGTTATTTCTTTATAAGATCAATTTAGAGTTGAAAAGAACCTCAGCAATTTGTTTGCTCAGGTTACAGGGTAGAAAACTGAGTTTACAGTGGATTTTTTTTTCATGTCCTATCAGGTCTGCTATGCAAACTCTCAAACCAGCTTCCTTCTCTGTGTATTTGATGACCATCAATTGTCATAAGTGCCAACTGAACCAGGCCTTTGCTGTTGACTTCAGTACAGTGTTTTCTCCCTCGGTTCCAGGCAGGTCCTCCTCAAGACATTTGAGGAGGACACCTGCAGTTGGTTCCTCCCTCTATACCTTCCCTTTGTCCACTGTGGTTTGGATTTGTTTTACACCTGATGGCTAATGATATTAAGAATTGCTTAATCTACTTATTGGTGATTTGTATATCTTCATCTTTACTGGAGAAATATCTGTTCAAATCATTGTCAATATTTAATTTGGGTTATTTGATTTTTTTATTGTTGAGTTGTAAGAGTCCTTTTTATATTCTGGATACCATATTCTATCAGATGAATTATTTCCAGATGTTTTCTTCCATTTTGTAGGGATTTTAATTTTATTGATGTTCTTTGAAGCATAAAAGTTTTTAACTATGGTGAAGTTCATTATATTTATTTTCTCTTGCTTCTTAGATTTCTGAAAACTATTATCAGAAAAGTATGTCAAATTCAAGATTATGGAAAGGTAATCTTATGATTTCTTCTATATGTTTTATAATTTTAGCTTTTTGTTCCATTTTGAGTTCATTTCTGCATATGGTATGAAACAGGGTTCTGATTTCATTCTTTTGAATGTGGGTATCCAGTTGTACCAAGGCATTTGTTGAAAAGAGTATTCTTATCCCATTGATTAGTCTTGATAGAATTGTGAAAAATCAATTACCATAAATATACACTCTTAATTCTATTTCACTGATCTATAATGTCTTTCTTTGTATCAATACCACCCTGTCTTGATTAATGTTGCTTTGTAATAAACTCTGGCATTGGGAATTTCTTTTTCAAGAACATTTTGGCTCTTCTGGGTTCCTTACATTCACATTTGAACTTTAGGATGAGCTTGTCATTTTTATAAATAAGCTATTTAGGATTCTGATATAGATGGAGCAGAATCTGTAGATCGATTTGAGGAGTATTGCTTACATAATAATATTAAGCTTTTTGATATATAATTTCCAATTATTTAGAACTTTAATTTTTTTAGCATGTTTTATAGTCTTTAGAATATATTTTATACTTCCTTTGGTAAATTTATTCCTAAGTATTTTTATAAGTATTTTATATTGTAAATGGAAATATTTACTTCATTTTATTTTTGGATTGTTCATTGCAAAGTGCATAGGAATACAATTAATTTTTGTATATTGATTTCTTATCTTGCAATCTAGCTGAACTCTTTTACACTTGATCTTAGCCAAAAGGCCGAGAAGCGATGAACTCTTTTATAGTTCTAATCATTTCTTTTAGTAGATCCCTTAGGACAAGATCATGTCCTCTGTGAATAGAATTTGTTTTACCTTTTCCTTTCCAATCTGGATGCCTTTTACAAAGTTTACTATTTCATGGTAAGAGCAGAGCTTAACTTCAATTCCATTTAATTTGGTTTGTTTTAATCCATAGTTTGAATAATCTTCCCATGTATTCTGTTGTAATCCAGCTTTTTATTCTCAGCAGTTGGCACAGTATCTTGCATTCAATAATATTTGAAAAGTTAAGATTGTGCTATAAGTTTATAATTTTTGTAAGCATGTTTTCTCTGTGTCTTTCATGGATGTGAATATCAAACAACATGGGTGCCATTAAAATGTTCAGGGTCCCACGATATAACTAGTTGTGGTAACAGCACCAAGAATATGCCGTTACCTGGTCCCAAGAGATCACATCAGAGTTAAGAGATGACAGTCTTACAGAGCTAGGGAGTTACAACTGTTATTAAAAGAATATGGAAGCTTCTAAAATGTTAAAAATAGTATACCATATAGCTATCAATCATACTCCTAGGTCTCAACTCAAAGAAAATAAAATTAGTATTTTATATCAACACTCTCATGTCCATTGTAGCATTATTCACAAGAGCAAAGATATGAAAACAGCCCAAGTCTCCATCAACAAATGAATGGGACCAGACAATGTCACACACACACAAATATTACTTATCATTAAAAAACAAGGAATATCACACACACACACACGTAAACTTTATCCCTAAAAAAGTAGGAAAGTCTGTCATTTGCCACAATATTGACAGAGTACATTACTCTAAGTGGAACAAAACAGGCACAGAAAGACAAATGCTTCATGACCTCACATAAGCTGACTATAAGAAAGTCAAACCCATAGAAGCAAAAAGTAGAATAATTGCTTCTAGGGCTTAGAAGGTGTGGGAGGTGGGAGATGTTCAGAGAGTAGAAAAATTCAATTATACAAGATGAATAAAATCTGGAAATTTAATGTATAGCCAGTGATTGTGGGTAATCATATTGTATTGCATTCTTGAAATCTGTTAAGGGTGTCGATCTTAAATGTTTCACCACACACAAAGATGATAGCTATGAGATGACAGATGTATTTGATTGTGGTAATCATTCCATAATGCATACATATATCCAAACATCATATTGCATACTTCAAATATATACAATTTTTTATCAATTATACTTCTGTAAATCTATAAAAAGAAAATGAATAAAAGAAGGAAGGAGACACCATCACAGACACTGGTACTAGCCTTGTGGACACTGATCCCAGGGGAAGAAGGTGAGGTCTCTCCACCTGTCTTGGGCAACAGATAGCAGTGAAGCAACCAGAATGAAGGAGGAGGGAAATTTAACATGTAGCCAGTGATTGTGGGTATTGTGCTGTATTGCATTCATGATATTGGATGGGAGACTTGGGAAACATGGGTAAATGTGAAATGTTCTCTGTGGACCCTTAAAAGTAATGGAGGGAATGCTCTGACAGGGCTGGGGCTTCAGAAAAAGAGGTAGAGGTGAGAGTTATTTCATCACAGGTTGCTGTGGTCTGAGAAAAGTTCAGCTAAATATACAAATGTCTTTCTATCCCAAATTATTTTCTTTATTCTTTCTTTTCCTCAAGATGTCAGTTCATTTTTCTTCTTCCACTTAATTTTAAGCCCCTAAGCTGCCTGTTCTGCATCTTTAAATCCTATACAATCCACAACCCATTATATTTTGGCTTCAATATCCACCATATACTGAAGGAGATCTTCTGAAGTCTCTCAGATTTCATTGTCACATAACACTTCATTTGCCACATGACTACAGAGTGATAGAATCAAGGGGGAGCAGAGCCTTCTGCATCTAGATCATGTATTCCACCGGCTTCCTCAGCTCCCATGATAATACAGGGAGAGTGCTGCTCACATTCCTTGAGTTCTTACTCTGTTCAGCCGTGCTATTAAGCATTTTCTATATACAACATGAAGACAATCCTCTGAGGGGTTAAGAAACTTCCCTTCTTTCTTGTCAGTTGCAGAGTCCAGACCCCTACACTGTTCTTTTGACTTACACTCATTTGAAGGAGTTGAAGGTCAGATAAAAATGAACCCCCCACTTTCCAACCCGAGAAGGTCATAGAGTAAGTTAATCTATTTTTATGTGAAAAATCTTGTTTATGGAGAAAATACCCATTAGGCTCAATGTCTAAAGTCAATAGAAGTCACTTAACTGGTAAATTATTAACATTTTCACGCTGAACCCAGGATGATAAAATATAAATTTAGTTAATTTATTACACGACTAAAATGAGTCAAAATCTGGGTTAATACAGGTTTGTGCTTTAGGAACACTTCACTTTTTCAAAATCCTTCATAAAATTAGCAAATCAAGGAATTTTACTTTGATTTATAGTGCTTAATCATATTAGTCTAAAAGTCTAACTCTGGCACCAGTTTTATAAAGCCATCGCCCTGGTAAAATAATTGCTAGGGTCATAAAATAAAGATTGCAAACTGGAGTTTTAAGTGCTCTGACTGCTTAATGTATGCAGAGGCCATGTGGTCACGTCTACTTCCTCTGTAGGACAGCAGCTGGACTACACTAAAAATGGAAAACTGCTCATTCCACATCAACTCCCTTTTGCATTCTCGCTAAGTTCTTCAGTGACAGGAGCCAGCCTGCCAAAATGTCAGCTTCAAGATCTGGTCCAATGTAAACACACAGCATTGTGTGGCTAATGCACCGACTCAGAATTATGCTGTTACCCACCATTCCTTACTCAAAGATGACTTTCCAGATCCAAGAAAAACAGATCTGTCAGCATGAAAATTGGTATAGTTGTCAAACAGAGACGTCGACACCGTTCATGTTCACTGTCATTAAGCCAACTTTGTGGAAGGCCTTGAGGACTGTAGGTTTCTGAAAGACCCCTTGCTTGGGTCTCACCAGAAATTATTTTTAACCTCCCCAAATCCCAGGCAGATGGTCTGTGTGGAGAGGAAGGGATTATTTGATTCATTACCAGTCAATTCTAACATAAAGCATGATGCTCAAGGTTCCTAACCACCAGTCTAAGGCAGGTTTGAAATCAAACTTATTCCATACATTAAACAGTGAAAGATTTCAACCACAGTGACAGCTTCTATGTGGCCCTTTGGAGCCAGTTTTCCAGAAAGAGCCAAACTGAACTCACTTTGACAACCTTTCACTCTGCTGTCATTTCCCTCCCTGCCCTGCCCACAACTACTTATACTTCCTAACTTAATTATCATGTTCTTATAGATTCCTTTTCTCCGTCTTCTTCACTCTGCTGTTCTTGACAATTCTGGAAGTGAATCTCTAAGAAACATTGCAAAGTCTCATAGACTAGAAAGCCAATTTAGTTATTTTGTAAACTGATTCTTTGTTGTTCATCTTTAAAGAAAGTTCCTGCCTACAGACTACACATCTAGTAGGATATTTTACAGAGAGAAGAAGTCTGTGGTATATCAGAGTCATAATAAGGACATTGTAAAAATGCAGTTTGCCTGTAGCAGGATCCCAACCATGTTCACGAAGCTCAGGCTTTGTCACTTTGAGAAACACTGGCCTACATAGACACCAGGCCCAACCTTTCCTCTTAATTCCTGGATCCTGGACAATCTACTGTTTCAAGAGCTCCTTACATGTTTCTGATGCCTCAGAGTCACTTAAAAAAAGACTCCATTTATAAACATTGGCCCACACAGTGCATCCCCTCACCACTCCCCTAATCAACTATTTATTCCAAAGCTGTCCCTCCAAGACATTCTACTCCTTCAGAGGATGCAAAGTTGGAGGTGGGTAAACTGTGAGAGAAGGGCAATACATGCTTAAGCAATTGATATTATAAAAGGAAAGCTAAGGCTGAATGGCCATAGGCAAATTTTGACTGCTTCTCAATTTCTTCTAGAATAGGGTCAGCAAATGTTTTCAGAAAGGACCAAACAGTAAATATCTTTTGTGGGACATATGGTCTCTGCATCTACTCAATCCATTAAAGTGTGAAAGGAGCCACAGACAACATGCAAACAAATAAGCAGGGCTGTGTTCCAGCAAAACTTTATTTATGAGAATGAGGGATTAGTCATGGGTTGAGGGTCATCATTTGCTGAATACTGTTTGAGTCATTAATAAATATTTTGAAACAAAAGTAAAGGGGAAGAGAATTTGGTGGGGTGTCATGTTCAAACTGCATTAAAATGCATTTTAAAAATGCTTGGTGAGGGGAAAACTGACTAGCATACTTGCTGAATGTGGACTTCCCCTACAGATTTGAGATACTGGCATGTTTTAGCCCTTTGCCTTTCCTGTGGGCACACAGAGGGGGAAATAAATAGAAAGGGAAAATATTAGTTTTTTGAAAAACAGTTGATAAATGCTCTGGTAATAATGAGTAATCATTTTTCACCACAGAGTCTGATACGGAAAAGTTGTAGAAAGAACAAAGAATTTGGAACCAAAAGACTTTTTTACAATTCAACCAAGTATGTTGGGCACACTGTGTGTTGAGACCCTCCCTTTGAATTTCCATGGGGAAAAGTTCTAACCAGACATTAGAACTGCATGTAAAAGGGTAGTTGAGATCCAATGGAGGATGACTCACCTCAGCCCAGAGGTACAAAGGACTTCTTGGAGGTAACAACACAAAACCTTAAGGAGTGAAGAGCAACTGGTCAGACTTTTTTTGGTATAGTTGTCAAACAGTAAAGGGAAGGAAAAAAGGCATTACAAAAAGAGGCAAAACTGAAGAAAAAAATGGCATTATGGTGAGTCCCAGGAAGGGGAAGAGAGCTGGCTAGGGCACCAGGGTCTAGTGTCCCACTGGAATTGCCTGGTACATCTGATTTACTGTTAATTTCCTCTTTAACCCTACATTGCATATGAAATATATATGCAAATATTATATATATGCATATGTTATACATACCTATATCTATGTATAGATATGTCTATTTATCTATATTACATATATAAGATATTTGCATCCCTGGAATCCCACTTGATCATGATGTATAATATTTTTATTTTTAAATTTGGTTTGCTGGTGTTTTGTAGAAGATTTTTGCATCAATACTCATCAGGGATATTGGTTTATAGTCGTTTTTTCCCTTGTGTGTCTTTGTCTGGTTTTCATATTAGGGTAATGTTGGCATCATAAAATTTAATAAGAACCATTCCTTCTTCTTAGATTTTTAGAACTGATTTGAGCAAGATGGGTTTTAGTTCTTTCATGAAATTTTGATTAAAATTCACTTGCAAATAACTTGACCCTGCATTTTTGTTTGGGGGAAGATTTTTCTTAAAATTGCAGCTGTAATTCACATATATGACTAGTTTTTTCAAGTTTTCTGCTTCTTCCAGATTTGACTTTGGTCAACTATTTTTTGTTAATTTCTTCAAGATTATTGAATTTTGGCATATAGTTGTCCATAGTAATTTCATGGTCCTTTGATTTTCTATGTCATCTTTGGTAAAATCTCCTTATTTCTAATTCTGTTTATTAATATTGTTTCCTTAATTCTTTGTTAGTCTACTTAGGTGTTTATCTTCTGGAAAAAAAAAAAAAACACAACTCTGCTTCATTGATTTTTTGTGTAATCTTTTTAATTTCAATATTATTTATTTCCATTCTTATCATTTCTTCCCCCCTACTAACTCTGGGTCTTATTTATTCACCTTTTTCAAATTGTGACAAGTACAATATTATATTTCTTATTTGGTATTTATAGTTTGATTCTTAATGTGCACATGTTCTGCAATTATCTCACTGTTTAAGGTTTCTTTTACTGCATCCCATAAATTCTGATAACTTGTAGTCTCTTTTTCATTATTCTCAAGGTACTTTTTGATTTCTGCTCTAATTTTCTCTTTAACCCAATAGCTATTCAGAAGCAAGGTCCTTAGCCTCCAAGCATGTTAGATTTTTCCCAATTTGTTCTAAATATTTGATTTCTAGCTTTATGGCATTATGGTCTGAAAGCATACTTAGCATAATTTGAGACTTTGTAATCTTATTGACAATTTATTTGCACCCCAAACATTCTATTTTTGAGAATGCTCTATATGCACTTGAAAAAATGCATATGTGGCATGTTTTATAGTTCTCTGTTAATTCCATTTGGTTTACTTCCTTAATTCAGACCATTGTTTCTTATTTATTCTATCTTATCAATGTATCCATAGTTATATGTGGACTATCAAAATCCCTTAGTATAGTTGTGTTGTTGTCAACATCTTTCCCTATTTCATAACTGTTATATATATATTGGTACACCATCATTTGGTACATATATATTTTTAAGTGTTATCAAATTTTGTTGCATTGGGTCCTTAATTATAGCGTAATGATCACCTCTATCTCTCATTACCTTTTTAAATTAGAAACTTATTTTATCTGATTTAAGTAAAGAAGTTTTTACTTTTTTGCTGGTGTTTGCTTGAAGGATTTGAATGCTATTTACTTTCCTCTTTTAACATTAAGTCTATGCTTTTTCTTTTGTGGTAAGATGAGTTTTCTGTAAACAATAGAATGTTGACTTGGCTTTGAAACCCAAACAGTTAATCTATATTTTTTAACTGTTGAATTCAAAGAATTTACATTTAATAAAATTATTGAGATATAAGTACACATTGCCATTCTGTGATCTTTTTGTTTTTTGCTTGTTTGCTTTTATCTTTTTATTTTTCAACATCTTCCTTTATATTTTGCATCAGTTCCATTTTCATTGTATAATGTATCACTTCTACTGATTTTTGCTTGGTGACTGCACTGAAGTTTGTGTATCACTATCTATACTTGTGGCATATTTGATAAGTTGATCTCAAACTTATTCTGACTGCACACATTTTGACTCTCCCCTTCTTCTTTGTTGTGTAATTAGGAGTTTGTCACCTCTGTATTTGTTTTTCTTTTAAATAGTCCTTCTTTAAATCTGGGTTGATATGTACTTTTAATTTTTATTTTTTCTTATCTTTTCTCCAGCCAGAATGATGGCCTGGTAGGATAAGAATTCTCAGTTGAAATCTTTTTCTTTGAATACTTTAATTCTCAATCTTGTCACTTCTTGCCTGTAAGGTTTCCACTGAGAATTTTGTGGATAGTTTAATAGGCATTCCCTGTAGATTATTCTTTTTTTTTTTCTGTTGATGATTTTAGTGTTCTTTCCTTGTAATTAGCTTTCAATAATTTAATATTATGTGCCTTAGAGTATGTCCATCTGTCACAATTTTGCTTGGAATTCTTTGGGTCTCTTGCATCAGACTGTTTGGTTATTTTCCTGATGATGGAGATTGTCAGCCATTATTTCTTTAAATAATTTTTCCATGACTTTTTATTTCTTATCTCCTCTGGAATCCCTGTTATGTGAATACTATTTCTCTTTAGGTTATCACAAAGAGCGCTTACACTATTTTAATTTTTTCTATCCCCTTTTCTCTTTGTTATTGTTTTTGTACTCACCATTACTTTGTAGTAAGTTTGCTGATTTTCTTTATTACTTGTGTTTGTCTACCATTGAGGATCAGCACTATATTTTAAAATTCAGTTATAGTACTTTTTAGATTCATTAGTTCTGTTGGCCACAGTAAAATATTTTCTCTCTATTGTATTCCTGTTTTTAACCATTCATTGTTTTTTCCTTAACTTGACAAACATAGTCATAGCATATCTTAAACTCCTTATCAGGTATATTCTACAGTTCTATTGAATTGAAACTCCCTCTTCAGGTCTTATTACTCCAGCATTTGTGAAGTTCTTTAGTCTCGTCATTTTTTCATTTTCACTCATTGTAACAGGGAACTTATTTTTCTTGTGTTGATAAATTTGCTTTAGAACCCAACTACAAGTAGCCAGGTATAACCCTACTTTTTTTTTTTTACCCAAGATATCCAAGCATCCATTATTCAAAGATCAATTGCTCTGTACTTGTTCAGATGGTCAGGACACTAATGCCATCAAGTGGGGGTTATGTAAGAACCGAGACAGAAGGACCTGAAGTGTCACCTCCAGTCAGCACCAAGGATTCAAGCTTTCTACTGTGCTGTGAGTACACAAGTTGTGTGGTTGGGATCCACAGTAGCTCCCTTCCCCAGGGCAGCTTAGCCAAATGTCCCCCCCCACACAAAAAAAAAAAAAAATTTGTGCCATGCTTAACTTCTAAGATATGTGTATCTTAAGATATGGTTGAACAACAGAAATAGTGCCACATAAGGATTAGAATTGAGGAAGGCTAACTGAATATATAGCTCTCTGCTTTATGAGTACAGATGGGGTACTAGGTGCTGTTGCTAAGATCCAACTGCCTCAAACTGACTAATGAACTATTTTTTGTTGTCTTAGTTTTGGCCTAGGGGAAGGAACTTATGAAGCAAGTGTTTCACATTTATAGCCACAAACTGTAAATATCAGCATCTTCTAGAAAGAGACTTGGTTGATTTGGTCTAGCTCTTCCCACCAATTCAAGTTCTAACTGTTTTAATTTGGGAGCCATAAGTTCAAGTCAACAGTCAACAGTTTGCTGCCCTATTTTCATATTTCTCAAGTGGTGCACCCTCTGCCTGCATGCTGACTCTTAGCACCCCTTTCTCTGTTGTAGTCCCTGGGTTTTAAAGTCCTTAATGTAGGAGTGTTGAGTTATCTAGCATAAAGACGCCATATGGCAGCTACAGCTCTCTCTTGCACTGCTCTGGTATCATTCCAAACAGTTCAAGGAGTACTTTTTATACTCCTTGTCACCAAACCATCTCTCTTATCGCATACTATACTCATCCATTCATCATCCAGGAGTTGGTGTTTTTGTTTAAGTGTAATTTGGTTGTATGTGGAGGTGGACAGCACCATCTTCATTCTGCTGCCAATTTGTTGGACCAGAGCTTGAGAATTCTAATCAATTCAATTGGAGGCATATTTCACTAAAGGTGATAGATAATTGAGGTTTCCTGGGAGTTTTTGGCTGCAATAACTAACTAGCATTTCAGGAAAATTACATAAACTTTCTTCTAAGGTATCTTATCCATTAAATGGTGACAACAACGATACTTTCCTCATTGGGCTCTATGAGGATTTAATGATATTGCAATGAAGAGTTAACACAGAATCAAAGTTTGGTGCATAAGAGTGCTTGGCAAATGTTGCTATTGTTAGTTTTAGGGCATCATATCAATAGAAATGGGAGCTTGAAGTTGAAGACAAATGCAGAACCAGAGGCAGAGATTTGGAAGCTGTTCCATAGAGGAACAACTATGGTCAAGGATTTGCTGACTTGTTATAATCAAATCCAGAAGGTCCTGGCCTTCCTCTTCCCAATAGACTTCATTTGGTTATTCTTCCAGGGACCTTTGGAGACTGTTCTATTAGTTCAGGGGTGTGCAACAAGAGAGTTGGAGACTTATAGACAGATAGACAAATAGATAGACTCCCCTCCACTTCTATTACTTGACCCTTTTGTTTCTTCAGAAAACATTTTTCATCCTCTGTTATTGTGAAGCCAGATGCTATGAAAATTCTAATGTTTTTGACAAAAATATTTTAGTCACCATCTCCAGGTATGACATACCTTTTGTCTAATATCTTAGCTCCTAGCAAACTGGACTTGGAGACTATCAGAACAGAACTCTAGAGGGAAGGAGAGGATTGGGGCTGGGAGAGTTCTAGACTGGAGTAGAGTCATACTAAAGCATAAGTACATATTAATAATTCAGGTTCCTAGGATTACACACAAAAGTCATAATAAGGGAATTCTCCATGTATTAAAGTTTGATAACTATTGAACTAGAGGGGTGAATTTCAGAGGCTACTACCACTAATAGCCATTATAAATCACTAGAAATAAAGACAAAAAAGATGGTGTTGGTTAGAAACAATACTACCTTTAAACTAATTCTTTTTATTTCCTCTTATGATTTGTTCCTGTTGTCTAACATACCATTTTCTGTTATAATTGCCACCCTTTGTATATCTGCTTGTGCTTATGGTGGCCCAGGAGGTTTCTCCTAGTTTTCTGGAAGTTGCTGGTTTGCTATATTTTCCAGCCCCATAGGATCTGGGGTCTGTGGTCTCCTCATTGTGTCAAAACCCATTTTGTCCAAGGCAGGTTGCATATTATCAGCATGGGCTGCTGAGATCTTGGACAGACTCCTACCCAAAGTCAGCATTCTATGATCCTAGAATTCTTATCTAGAGCAAGCTTCCCTTCCCTCTATCTGTACAGGTACAGGTTGAATGAGATCCTTTTACCCCAGTTGCTTCTTTTTCTTCAAGAATCCATACTCCAGCTTCTTAACTTACTGCTTTAGTTCCCCACTTCTATTTCTTGTACATTTAGCCATAGTCTAAGATTTTAATGCAGTGATTGATTTTGAAGATGTACAGGAATGTTTCCTTCTTTATTTTGAGTTTTGTGTGTTTCTGGAAAGGAAGTACACTAAAATTTGATATCTTGGGTTATGCTCATGTGCACATACACGTATACAGACACACATGTGCACACACATATTCTTGTTTCTGATTACCAAATAGTTCTTCAACAACCCTAAGAAGTAGGCATCATCATAAGTTTTGTATAGATAAGACAAGTGGGTTCAGGGATATTAAATATCTTGCCCCAAATCATATCTTGCCCCAAATCAAGATAGATATGAAGAAGATTCCAGCTCAGATCTTCATGATTCTAGAACTGATGCACTTTCTTCCATACTACAGTGTCTGGCCTTTCTTTCTATCGAAGACTACAATGATGCTTGAGATCCTACAGTAACTGATATGATTTTCTGTTTTTGTTTTGACAGTATGTTTACAGCTAGTATAGTGTTGGAATAGTCTCTGGCATTGCAGTATTTTCCATTCAATGTGCTATCTCACCTGGCATTTCAGCACTATGGTACAGGCAGAGATTATACCATGATATGAACATGAACAGCCCATGGTACCCAAGATGAACAGACAGACTTCAATATAGACAAAGGTTTGAATGTATGAACAGAGATGGGTGTGTGGAGGTAAAAAATTCCTCCAAATCTGATAATTCACATCTGAAGGAAATATGATGGAGGTTTCCCAAATTTGACAGTGACTCTATTAATATATTAAAATGATATGTTGAAAAGTTGAATCTTTTCTAAATTATTTTCTCGATAAGCAAGTTTCAGTCAACCATGCTTAGAAGAAAAATTAAATAATCTTTCTATTTTCTCTATAGAAAATACTATGAAATAGTTATATGAAATGGTGATCAGAGACTATGCAGTGAAAAATGTAGAGACAAAAGAGTTGTCAAAAGTATGAAGCAGTTAATTAAAATACCTATTTTTCTGATTTTGCTAGCTTTTAAAAAATTAATGTGCTATGATTGTTATAATCTAGTGACTTAATACATATTCAAATTTATATCTACTTTTGAATTAATAATTTTCTGTTCTTTATCTTAAAGAGGATCCCCTAAATTGGTTAAGCTGTAGGTCTCACAAGAGCTACAAGAGCCTCCCTCATAGAAGCATTTACAAAGGAACTATCTACATGTAAGTAGTTTGTTATAATTTTTGTTTTCTTCTCCTTTGTGAAATTTGCTTCCCAAATGACTGAAATCTGGAACAATTCTCTGTTCTTTCCTTCCTGTTACCTATTGCAAACATGCTCCCACTGGGGCATCTACTATCATTTCAGTAGTGGGAAAGACATGAGAGATTGCGTCAAATCTTGAGTTTTTCTCACAGGACACAAACTTGGAAAAGAATGTAAATATATTCTTTAAATCTCTATTAATGACATCTATACATAAACATAAAATCTAACAAACTAAACATAAAACGTAAAAAGATTTTAATTTTTGCATTGCTTAGAATAATCCTGGAATACAATGAGATAAGATCATTCACATTTCAACAATTCCACCATTATTTTTCCTGCTAATAAACACACATAGAGGTTATATATAATATTCACATGGGGAAAATATGTAGTGAAACATTTTTTATTTACTTGACTTATGAAGCTACTGGGATGAAGTTTCCACAATTAATCATCCAAACTAAAGATATTTTTTTCCTAGAGATGTTTTCCTACTACATGATTTAATTATTTTCAAGTTAAATGAATGGACAAATGGAAAATAATATAACAGTTATCTGAACCTCAAAATTTGGTTAATGATGGAAAAAGTAGCATTGTTTTCACTGATGATTAAAGTGAGCAAACCTAAGAAAGCTTTAAATAATGTTTTTACATTAAACTGTGACGAAGTAGATCAATAATAAAATAAATGTTCTTATATCTCAACTGGAAAGAGAAAACTATGAAATCTAGCTTTACAAATGCATGATAAAAACTTTTATATATAATGCACATTAATTTCATGAGGATTGGAATGAGGTAAGAAAAATGTATCAATTATGAGGACAGGATTTCATTACAAACTGCAGGCTGTGCTTGTAAGTCTCACTTTGTTCAGAGGGAGGACTTTTTAACATCTTTATCGAACCCAAATGTCGAGAAATAAGAATGCAGAGTTTGATAGTTAAGGAGGATATGAAAATAGGTGATGCCATGAGAAGGAATATCCCTGGAAACTGACAAATTGGATATTAATACCAAAGTAGATCTTTCCTCATTGTTTGGTATGGGCCCAGGTAAAATGATTCACTCCTCCTCTTTTGGTGTGACCACATCCACTTGTCATTGGGGTTCAGGCTTATTCCTCCTAGTTTGCTATGGTTTACCATCCCTTCACAAGGGCACTGTGCACGATCTTCTTCCATTCTACTCTCACTGTCACTCTCCTGATTTTGATTTTTGTCATTAAACATAATTGCACTATCCTAATTAGAAAAAGAAAATTTTCTTTGTCAGTTCTTCAAATGCTTTTCATAAGATACCACTGCTCTGACAAAATCTCACAAAGTAAAGGTAGAAATGCAGTCACTTTATTTCACCTGCCATAGAGAGGAATAAAACTCTGCAAGGGGGCCCTCTCTAACTGCCAGCCAGCCAGATTGCTAGGGCAGAAGTCCATGACTATAATCCCATCAATAACAGGAATGTCTAAATCACCTACCTATGATATCACCATATTTATGAATCATTTAAAATGACTGAGGTGTATCTATTTATATGAAAATAGATAAATTTTTAAGAGATATTTTTGAATGAAAAAAGAAGTCTCAGAATGATAGTTTTTACTATAATATAAAGTTTCATTGGGCCATGGATCTTAGTTTTATTCAGATTTTAATTGCCAGTGCCTAGAATAATTCAGTACAGAGTAGGCGCTTCAAGATTTGGTAAATATTGAATACATGAATTTACGGATAAACATACAAATATATTTATGTAAAATAATGTATATTTTATGGATGTGTGATATATAAAAGAAAATAAGCATTTAAACATTATAAATATATATTTATATTACTTGTATGGTAAGGAAGTATAATTTAGTACATAAATATATTTTACATTGTAAATATAAATAAATATATATTCACATATTTTAAATTAAATATTATTAATATGTTAACATATACATGTATATGTGCATACACTAAAGAAAAAGTGAAAGAAATAATCTTATACACAGTTCTAACTGGGGAGGTTGGGATTGGAAGATCAAGGTGGCTGTCAAAGGAAATTTAGTATTATTTGTATGGTTTTCTTTTGTAGAAGGGAAATATGTACAAGTACCACTTGTAAAATAGAAAGTTAAAAGTTTTATGGTATTGTTTTTGTTGAGCTCTGTGGCTATGTGAACACATATGGTACAGAATGATTTATGAAATGTTTCCATCAGTTGCACACAACAAGTTCTGGGTCTGCCTTGATAATATAGTCTGTAGATTACTAATGGCATCAGTTACAAGGAAGCCAGCAGAGTGGTTGGTTTTCCTGACTCCTTTTTTGCTTTTACAGGAGTTAACTCCCAGTTAAATGACAAGTATCCCTGATCTGGAGTGGGCCCCGGAGTGGAAGGTAAGAGTCAGAACATTCCTGAACAGCAAATGTCACACTTGCATCTTCACCATGCCCCAAATGGTCAGTGCACCTGCTCCCCAAACCTCACAAAAACATATCTCCATAGCTGTGGCAGGACACCCACAGGTATCATTTCCTCAGGTTGTCTCAGTTTGTCTCAGCTCAGAAAGTTGTCCAAATGAAACAAAGGTGGAGTGATGGATGTGTCTAGCTTAACCTTTTTAAAATTTTTACATTTTTTACCCTAATGAAATTGAAACTGGAACTGGGAGCAGAAGTGCATTTTAGTCTCCACCAGAGATCTTCACTGGTGGGAATCAGGAAAAGATGGAAAGGACAGAGTACAGTAAGCAGAGACCTTGCATCACTTCTCTTGCAAATCTGGGGTGTGAGTATGAATAACAGATTGAAGGGAGTACTTCCCACTGGATATGTTAGACACCATCTACAGCACTGTCCCCTGCCTGTACATGGTGGAAAATGGGGTTTTAAGCCCCAGAGATGGTCTTTTGTCAAACAAAGCAATTCTACAGAAATGGGTAATTAAACACTAAAGTAATGCATTTGGTGATAATGAGGTCCTGTAGATTCTGTTTGCTAACGGCAAGAATTGATTATATATCACACACACAGTGTATGTAATTTAAATGAAAGGGCAATGATCAGTGAAGTCATGAAATAAACATGGTAACCAGTTAACTTTTTATTTCTGTTTAATTTTTTAAAAAGGCTAATGTAGTGTATATCCAAGACGATATAATCTGTTTAACTGATTTTGATGAGTTTGGAGTGAGGAACAGACCACTAAATCCTGTTGGACATTACCAAAAAACTACCTCGAGTCTTGGTGAGAAAAATCATGAAAAGATCCACATTACAATGAACACCACTTTTCCATTATCTCATACTTACTGAATGTGTTGTTCTGAGCTTGCTTCTGTTTACAAGAATGAAGTGGTTCAAAGGAATTGATTGAGATCAGAAAGGGCAAAAGAAAAGCTAGAGAATAGCAATCCAGTAGCTACTAGATTTAATTGAATGGAAAAAAATGAAAATTTAACCTATGAGTCAGTAAATCAACCATTTAGATAGTTCTGAACTAGTATGGCAGGGCATTCATTTAATTTATTAAATGACTAAGAAGACTAAAATAGGATAGGATGTACCAGAAATAGGCAAAAGACAATAGAGTCCATGTGCTAGTGTGTGTAGCTGTGTGTCAGGGGTGTGTGTGCGTGTGTGTGTATTTGTGTGCTAAATATATTTAGTGGGTGCCTGGTGGTGTGTGTGTGTGCATGGAGGACATTTATGTACACATGTATTTGCACAGCTGTGATTGAAGGAAATGATTTAGAGTTACTCTGTGTTATCTGAGTTAACTTATGAGCATCGTAGACTAACAGCTGAAAAAGACTCAATTACTCTTTCTCAAGTCATATCAGTGGGCTGTAAAATATTGAGGCTGACACATCTCACTGAGATTTTTACTGGAATATGAGAAAATGATTGAGCATCATAGGGCTTGAAATATGAAGTACTGCTCTGTAGTCTTAAAAATATGCCAGGCATTAGCTGTGATCACTAATAAAAATATCTACTAAAAGAAAAAGATACCACACTTACATTCAAAGTTCAAATGGTGCCTGCACCTCAAATTGATTACTGTTTAGTAATGAGACCTCAAGGTCAGTCAACTACTACATGGCACTTCTGGGAGGGGCCATTGTTTTTACACCCATTAAGCTACAGAATGTCACTCAAACTACCCAAAGGTTCAAGACTTCCAAAAAGAGATGAATAAACATGCCTCAACAGAATGACTATCTAACAACTCTATCATCTGAAAACTCAAGGTTTCCTTGAGTTTATTTTCCCCAAGCAGTAGAGATGGAACAATGACAGTGTTAATTATTAATATCTCTTTGTTCTATTGGTCAGCTTCTCAGAGGCATATGACATTATGCACAGAACTAAACTTTGGAAGTGTCTAAGTCTGGCTGTCTTGAGAAGTTCCTAAACACCCGCCAGGCTGTCCTGATTGTGTGATGGTCAAGTTACAGTGGATAGTGCCTCTAGAGAAGGAAGTGGTAGATATAATAGTTCTATTTTGCATGTGAACTTGAGGAATTCAGAATATTTCTGAATCTGAGTATTTATGTGCATTTGAAAAACTTCTACATTATCAATGAAAGTATTAGCGATGAACTTATTTTATTTTTTTTCTTAATCTTATTTCCTTGTTGATTTCAAAAACATTTGCTATTGATTATTGTGTGTGTGTGTGTGTGTGTGTGTGTGTGTGTGTGTGTGTTTAAATTACTGCTTTAAAATGTTTGTCAGAAGGTTCTATTAGCTGCATTCATTTGCCAGGGCTGCTGCAGCAATGCACCCTCCACCCCATAGGGGCTGGAACAACAGAAGCTTCTTTTCTCAGTTTGAGGAGCTGATATCTCAGCTCAAGGTGCGGCCAGGACTGGTATCTCCCAGGAACCCCCCACCCGAGCCTGTAGCTGACTCCTTTCCTCATGCTCTGACAGGGGGCATCCCTCCTGTCTGTGCATGTAGCCAAGTTTCCTCTACTTATAAGGATCCCAGGCAGCTTGGACTAGGGCCCATCCTCGCTGGCCTCATCTTAACTTGGTCTCTTGGAAGGGCTTGTCTCCAAATACAGTCACATTCTGAGGGGCCTGGAGTGAGGCTTCCATCTAACTATTTTGAAGATACACCGTGCCCAGAAATAATAATCAGAATACTGGATTTGATCTTTGCCATTCCAGTGGTATTTGAAACTTTTAAATCACACATCAGTAAATAATAGATTATTTTGCATGGTTATAATTCCATAATTATGGTATTGTAATATGTATACCTACCTATGTAACTTGCTTTCTTCCCATAAAAATTTTTTAAAATTATTTTTAAAAATTTCCTAACTAGGATATTGGAGAACATCCTCATTTGTTACCTCTATTATTGTATCCAAATTTCAAGTTGTCTTAAAATTTAAAAATTTGTAATATTTGTCATATTGCTATCTTGTTGTATCCTAATTTGCATACTGATATCTTCTTGTATCCTAGTTTTTTTTAATTTTTATTTTTTATTGATTTGTCACAATTGTGCATTAATTGATCCCTCCTCCTCCCTCCATATTCCCCCTCTATATCCCCCCTTCAGTCACTCCTCCCATTTTTCTGCAAATTGTTGGTTGGTTAAGTTGATGTTCAGTTGTTGGTTGTTTGGCCTATTGTTCACCTCCCCTGCCTTCTTCCCCCTCCTCCTCTCTCGCTCCATGGTTCAGTCCCATTGGTTGTTTTCATTTTTTCTTATTTGTTTGTTTGTTTTTCCCTATATCCATCATATAAGTGAGACCATCCTGTACTTCTCTTTTTCTTTTTGACTTATTTCTGCCAATATGAGTCCCTCTAGTTCCATCCAGGTTGCTGCAAATGACATGTGTTTGTC
>PVHY01007171.1:0-69160 GCA_004024945.1 Uropsilus gracilis
GGACACACCTAAAAGAAATCACATTAGCAGAAACAAGTTAAAAAGATAAAGACAGACAGCAAATGGTTACAACTCGGGGTGGGGGGGCGGGACAGAGGGGGAATGGTCAGGGAGGGTGGGGGGGGTGAATCCCGGTATTACAAAGATATGAAATGTATATATATATAAACTATTTGATTATAAAAAAATTAAAAAAAAAAGATTCTATCCCTTTCCCCTGCCCTGTGCTTTCTACATCAGCACAGCTGGTGTGAATATAATACAAGTCAGACTGCAGAAAAAGAAAAATGTGAACCATATTTTAACAGTGTATTTCATCTACCATAGGCAAAAGTGTTACTTCAATTTGTGGTACTGGCATCGCTGCAAAAATGGTCGTAGATTAGAGGTGGCTGGTGCTTATCACGTTGGACAGCACATCTCTAAACCAAATTTACTCTTTTAACAACATAAAAAAGACTGCAGATGTGACTGGTTTCTCTGAGGCCTCTAATCTTGTTGCTTAACCATCTGGTCCACTTTCCAGTCTCTCTGTAGTCTTTTCAAGACATGAACTCTCAAAGGTCTTGAATGGGAGTCAGCTCAGAGTACTTAAAGAATGGCATAAGAAGACTTTCCAGATGTCATTGAGCATGAAGATGGAGCAAATACTAAGACCTGCCAAATTCAACAGACTCAGAGATTACAGCTTGGAGACTGGAAGTTGCAATGATGGGGAGATAGGTAGGGAGAACAAGTAAACAAAGGGGGAAAAATGTCCAGACTTTGTTTCATATCTAAGATTTTCTTTTTGGATCAAACAATTAGAAAGGGCCTGATGTTCCTCACAGAGAGGCCAGACAGTCTCATCACTGTGATTTTATGATCAACTTTGTAAGGTGAAGAGCAAAGTTCCTTTCAAAAAGCCTAAGGTGAAGGAAGTCTAGCCATGATGGAGCAACTGGTAACAGGTTTGCACTTTTATAGGAAACAATTAAAAGACAGGACAAAGCATATGAAACAATGCTTTTCAAACACAGAACTATGGGTAATTAAAGGATATAATAAGGAAAATATATGAGGGGAGACCTCCAGTTACTCTAGCTTTCTGTCTAGAGGCATTTCCTGGATCCCAGACAGGGAATGAGTTTCCAAGTAGGGTAAGACAGATGCACTGAGCTAAGGAGATAGAGACAGAAATTTAAGGATGCGAGGTCACTGAGAATTTTCAAAGAATACTGAAGAGGAAGATGCTGAGGAGATGAAGAGTCTCAACATTTGACATTGGGGTCCAGTTGAGTCTTTGTATGAACCCTAAGCTGTGCTCTCAAACAGTGAGCTCAGTGGTCAAAATATGTAGGTGGTGGGGGGAGGAGAAGACAATTATTGAGAGACTTTGTAATCTGAACATCTCCTGGAGCCCACACACAACTGGGAGACATCAGTGCAACAGAGTAAGAGATTTTCTTGAATGATATTGCCGCTCTCACAAGGATACACGAATTTCCAGTTGTTTTGACACTCAAGGGGGCTTCCCTGCTCTCCTCCCACCACACCTGAGCTCCTGCTCCTTGAAGAAAATTTCCACCTCATTCCTCACCTTTAACCTAGATTCCAAGAAGTTCTCCACTGGGCTACTGTCCAGAACTCCCTTCTAGGTCACCACAGCAATGGTAGATAAGATTTCTTGACCTTGATTTATGGACTCTGGCTTTGGTGAAGCAGTGGGTACATGCTGTATCCAGAAAGTTGGCTGCATGGTTCTTCCTTGCTGTGGGAAGCCGTAAGACAGGTAAAAATCTGCCATGAATAAGGCTACACCCTTATTCATTTCTAACTTCAGCACACTGAAGATGGATCCCGCACATTTCTTATCAGTAAATATCCTTATAATTAACCCACCTGAAAGACATTTCCTAAAAAGTACTTTCTGCAGTGACTTTTTCCTGCAAAATAATAAATCCTCTTACTCCCACCTGCTACATACCATGGGATCTTGGTTTTACCTTCCGTTTTTGTTTAATTACTACTGCGTTACAACCATTCTTTCACAAGGGTATTTAAAAAGCTTGTTAGGTCTAATAAAGTTGGCTTAGTTGCATGCTTACTAAGCCCCAGTCTCTAAGTATATCTCCGTCTTAAAATGCTGTTATTTCTCTCATCTGTTTTCTTCTTTTTCTCATCCATGGCTTCCAACACCTTCTGATTTTTTTTCACTAATCATTTTGTTGCTTTCATATGTATGTATATGTGTGTGTGTGTATATATATATACACACACATATATATATATGTGTATATATATATATATACTCCTTCCCTTAGCTTTGCCACAGGAAAAAAAAAAGGCTAGACACCCTTTCTGATTGCTAGGTATATACCTGTTTGTGTATTTTCTCAGTCTACTCTCCTGCACATAAGCTAGGTCCCCATTTCCAGGCCGCCTTGAGTAAGTCATACTCCATCTACTGAAATGAACCCTCTATCGCATTTGCATCTGTGATCTTATTTCCCTTTTTCCTGTGGGCTACAGCAAAGGCTGGTAAATTTTTCCACAAAGGGGCAGAGAATAAATATAAGCTTCGAGGGCCTTATAGTTTCTGTTAGTAGTGTTCAGCTTGGCGGTGCTAACATGGAAATGGCCACAGGCAATAAACTGTGCTTGTGTTCCAACAGAGCCTTCTTTCTAGACACAGAGGTTATCATTTCATGTATCTCAAAAATATTTTGCTTTTGATTTAAAAAAGGTGCAGAAACTCTTTACAGCTTGCAGGTTGAAGGGGGCCACCAGATTTGGTTTGTGGACCACAGTTTTCAGAGCCCTGGTCTGAACCCCGGGTGGTATAAAGCATTTGGCCCTGAAACCAGAATTCCTAGATGTGAGCCAGTTCACTTTTGGCTGGTGTCAGCTGAGATTTATTGCCTACGATATTTGTGTTCCAGTTTTCTTAGCTGTAAAGGAAGAACATCACTGGGCTTCTGTGGGGAATAAATGAGGTAGGACAGGAGATGCATGTGGGAGCCCAGCACATAAAGGTTTGTGATACCTATTGCAGGTGTGCAATAGGTATGTAATGCCTTGTATTGTATTAGGTATGTATTGTACTTAATACCTAATATTGTATTAGGTGTATTCCTAATACTATTTATATCTAATATTGAATTAGGTATGTGATAGGTGTGTAAAATGTATTGTCATTCTATTTTTACTGTTCTCATAAACTTTTAGATATGTTTCTCTAAGTCTAAGCAGAATTGATTAAAACCTATTTAATTTCTTTTTATTGAACTCAATACCCTTTTCGAGCCTACCTCTGACATACTTATCATATAATCTGATATTTTAATCGTGAAATGACACATACTATCAAGTTTGAGCTTAATAAGTATATATAAATACTTTAAAATATGATTATAAGAAATAATTGACAAGCAATTAATAGTGCATAAAGAAAATCAGTTAACTCAGTGCCCAATAATTGAGCCATTTGCATTTTTTTCATTTATATAATGATATAAGTTTGTCTAGAGACTACTAAAGATGTGGATAAAAGTAAATATTTCAGATGAGGCAGTCATTTGGATAATTGAAGTTAAATTAGATATAGTTTAAAATTAAATTACATTTTCTCTAAAATAGCCTTTACTGGATAAGCGGTTATGTAAAGTATTTCTTTATATATAAAGAAGTACTTTATATAAAGTATTTCTTGAGAAAATTGGATGAGTCAGAAAAATTACTGGAAATAGTGTTCATTTTTTTATGGGTGATATCATCCTCTTGTTACTGCCATGTCATGGAAAATTCTTTTCTATATTAAGCATTACAGAAGGGGCAAGCATAGTCTGCAAAGCTGTCTGGTTTGAGGATGCTACTGAAAGAACAGCTTCTTAAGGGTTTACACACCATAAAGTCTCTTAGGAAATCAGTTTTGATTATGCGTTAATGAAGCTTAATTTTCTAGTTAGCATCTTCTTTTTTTGAGACTAGGTCTCGGTATGTTGCCTGGGGAACCACAGACTCACTTTGCCGGTGGTACCACGAACTCAAGCGATCTCCAGCCTCAGCTTCCCAGGTAGATGGGATTACAGGCACGTGCCACCATGCCCAGCTATTTTTTGAGACTAGGTTTCGCTATGTTGCCCCGGGTGAATCTCGAATTCACAGACTCAAACGATTTCTAGTCTCGGCCTTTCTTCGTAGGCTGCAATTAAAGGCACGCACCACCATGCCTGGCCTCTAGTTAGCATCTTGATCGGCATATAACAAGAGACAAGCACATGAGGGACGCATTGCAGTCATGGAGGATTATTCATACTTTATGAGTCACTGTATTTTGTTTCCAAGATCGGCTTTGAATTGTCCGATCAAGGAAAAGGTATGAAAAAAATTGATCTCTTTTGGTAAATCTAACTCATTAGTGGATATTCTGGGTCAATGAAATGTTTATAACAAACATGTTTCTCAAGATTTCTTATCTTCCCTTATCCTAGTGGAATCATCACAGGCTAGTGGAAGGTTTTAGAATGATTTGAAATTCTTTTGCATTAAGAAAACAAGAACTACATAATTAATAATAATAATAATAAAAATATTTAGTAAGTTTGGCAAGACAGTATTTTCCCAGGGAGATTGTGTATATTATATTTTTATGTCCTATGTTCAGTTTCTCTGCAAAGTGTTAAAGAAGAGAATTCTTTTTATATGAGGCATTTTTCTTCCTTCCTTGGTAAGAAGTCTAGATCCTGCTGCTCACTTCTGGTCCGTGGACCAGCAGAGTCAGGATCACCAGTATGCTGGCTAGCTAGTAATGCAAAACTTACCAGTACCTGCTGAGTTAGCTCTGGCTCTCAATAAATCTTCAGTTATCACATGCACACTCAAATTTGAGAAATGCTGATCTGGATGACCCCAATTTGTCCCATTCCCAAACCTGACGTACTTTTAAAAGGAGAAGACGAAGTTAATAAATTACCGAAGAAAAATAGCTGACCGCCTTTGGAAATTGGGGTCGAGGAGTTCATCCATTAGGGGATTATGGGAACTGCACCAACAAATAGAGTAACTTCAGTGTTACCTTCAAGCTTCTTCAATCTTGGCAGATTCAACCCTAAAACCAATGGTGAGATGGTATATTAATTGCGTTTCAAGAAATAAATGAGCATTTAAGTACCAACTTAATAGGGGGCCTATGTACAAGGAGCATTTTCTGAAGTAAAATTTCTTAGATTGTCATGTTTTAGGTGAGCTATACAGGCTACCTCTCTAAACAACTTGTTTTCCTCCATAAAATGGTGGAGGATAATAATGGTAACTTGATTGGTAGAGTTATTGTAGGAATACACAGAACAACGCCTCTAAAGGTTTACACAGTCCCTGGCACTCGGCTGATGGCCACTGCTGCAAATACCTAAGACCCCCCGCCCTATCCAGCTCCCTGGGGGAATTATTACCATTCTACCAATGGTGAAGATGCTGTCTATATAACAGCAGTTTCACTGTGATGGAGAATTTCTTTCCAGCAAATCAGCCTGTTGGGAATCCCTCATATCAAATATCTCCTCTATGATATTTGAATGCAACGAAAGTTCCTAAAGAAATGCCATCTTTTGGGGGAACTCATGAGAGAGGAAGTCACAGAGAGATGGTTGGTTCCAGAAATGTCCTGCTTCCAATTTTGGGGGGGTGATGAGAATCGCATCCATATGATTTGCATTTACAAAGCTGACACTGAGCCAAGGCAATAGGACCATGTAGGTCTGAGCTTCCTGTCTGGTCTTGAGAGACAGGTTGTTTGAGGTTTAACTGATATTTAACAACATGAGCTGGAGAGGCTGATCTCCTTTCCAGATCACTATTGGGATCGGGGGGCCAGGTCTGCAATGGAGTGATCGCCGCTGAGGCTAGTTAGCATTTCTTATGCATTTTGGGACGATCCACATTGAATCAAAATTCTTATGCTGATGCTTCGTGAACTAGGATGCTGGGAAGAGTCAACTGGATGAACATGGATGTGTGTTGGCTTCTCCTTGAGGTAAGTTACTATTTTTCTTTCATTAAAAGTCTGTTTCTGGAATTTTATCTAGTTCTTTCGTCTGAAACATGTCCTTCTGTTTCTTTACCTTCCTCCACCGTCTGTGTTGTTTTCTGCAGAGGGGAAATGAAATTACTACTTCTTCCAGTTTTGGTAGTGTCCTTGTGTCAGAGATGAGTCTTCTTATTCAGCCAGGCCTGATTTTTCGGTTATTCTCTAGGTGCTACGTCCTGGGTTTCCTCAGATGGAATTGCTCCAGGTGTAGCTCTGCATTCTCTGTGCCTGTGAGAACAGCCCCACGAGCCTCCCAAATCCCCATCCTGGACCAGCCCCTCCTGAAAGAGATCTCAAACCCTCCTGAAAACTTACTATTTAATGTTTTTTAGTTAGGTGTGTGTGTGTGTGTGTGTGTGTGTTTGTATTCATAGGTGAAAAATGTTCTCTGCCAACTCCAAAACTGGCATCTCTGAAAACAAAGACCATGCCTATGCCCAACCTCTCAGTACTGGGTTTGTGGTCCAGGGCAGGAAACATATGAGAACCACTCTCCCTGGCTAATGCAGAATGACCGGAAGTTTTCTCATGGATGGGCTCCTAACCTACTAGGGCTACAGGATGGGCAGCTTCTCCTTACCTCATCCCCCTCCCCCCCAGACTGGGCTTCCCACCTCACCAGGGGGGGCACTAGTGCTGGCACCTCAGATGAATGTCCACTTTGGTGAGGAAGTTGCTTCAGAACATGCTGCCATGAGTCAGTAGCTGTGCGTATCATGGGACCTCCCACACTTTGATTTGCCGAGACAACATGACAGTAATATCTAGAGAGAAGTGCTGGGGCAGAAATGTAAAGGCAGAGTCAGAGCCTCCAGATAGTCTTCAGTTAGGCCCTTTTCACAGCCATCTATGAAAGCAAGACATCGAGCTCAGGAGAGTGGCTGTGGGTTGTCCTCTCGACTTTGAGAGGGAACAAACTTTAACGATGAGTCCTTTTAGGAGCTTGCCGGAAAAAAGGAACGTCTGTCATCTCCCTGAGCTTCAGAGAACTCAAACCTGAGCTGATTGTCGTCTCTCTGCCAAGTTAGTTTTGCTTTTCATTTGCTCCACGAAGCTGCCTATGCCAGTGATGGTTTGCATGGTGCTATCGATCTGTTCAAGTAGAAACTAATGATGGGTGAAGCTCAGTGTAACAACCAGCTGAATGAATGAAACGGTCTTAGATATTTTTATAGTTTTAAAGCAGAATTCATCAGAAATGAAGTCAAACTGGCTTCGGAAAGAAGGTTAAAATAATCATCATGGCTGGCCGTTTTCTGCCCAGTTGAGAGAAACACCAGGGCTTGGAACGGAGGTTCTCACCCTCACACAGCTGCAGTAGAACAAGCTCCAGAGGGCAGAGCCTGGACCTGATCACCAGGCACAATAGGCACAGCTCAGCTCCACCATTCTCTGCGGAGCTCCAGTTCCTCTCTTTCTTGCCTTTTCTTTCTGGTCTACACAGCGTGCTGATTCCATGCATCTGGAAAATTCGGGAATTGCTTAAGACAGAGAAATGATTCAGAACCCAAGTGTCTTTTAATACATTTTGGATAAAATAAAATTCTCCCTGCTTATACATACTCATGCTTAGGGTTACTCTAATGGCCACAGGCATTACTTGCGGTAGAAAAACATTTAAATCCTAAATATCCTATATATATGTATATATATATATATAATTTTAACATTAAATCCAATATATAAACTAAACATGAATGAGAACTTGAATCTTGAGAATTTTACTGTAATAGAAGTATAGATAGTTTATTTTTTATTGTTAAAAATGTATCATGGTCCACTGAATCTGTAAGCAACTATAGTAGTGTTATCCACAGATTCTTCCACTAGAGGGCCCCTCAACTAAATATATTGCAGGAAAGTGAAAATAGTTTTTATTTTATTTTATTTAAGGATGAAAAAAGACAACTAACAAACCAAAAGACTTTTGAAACTCTCTGGTTACTGCATTTCATAAGAAAGCTATCTCACATGAAGAAACACAGATATTTGGTGTTCATGTTGAGGCAGAAGTGAAAGAAAATTAAGAAAATATTTAATTTATAAATATCTTAACCTCATCTCAAATGTTATTTTTCAAAGGCAGAAATCTTAGAAGTCATCTTTAGCATTCTTGCTTTTACTGGAATTAGGGGAGGTGAGACTCAAAGGAAGGAACACCATACTCAGGTCCAGAGTAACAGTCACTGTGTCTGAACTTATTCCAAACATCACACTAATCTTTCTCTATCAATATCCCTCTCTTCTAGAATAAGTTATTTTCCTTCTGATTCTCAAAGACAAGGGAAGTACCCACAAGACCTATCTTTGGGGTTGTTTATCTGGTGAGATTACTGGTAGAATTGTGCTCTTCTGGCCTCGCATTAGGTCCCAGACTTTGCTCAATTTTTCTGTGCCTGTTTCTGATGATCCAAATTCATTGGTTATCATTTTGAGTAGCATATTTCATTTCTCTATTTTATTTCAGCTATACATATTTGCATTGTATTTTAGTGGTTGTTCTAGGGATGTGTGCATATATATATATATATATATATATCTACTTATGTATATAAAGATACCTATATGATGAAGACATACAGAGAATAAAGATGTGTGAATATATATTTCTTGAATGTTTCAGCTACTAAGACTATTGTACCACTTCACTTAAAATTTTAGGAACTCTATAATTGTGTGAACCTATTTTCCACCTCTCACCTTCTTTGATGCTAGAGATGTTAATCTGTTATTATCTATGTGATCTATGTGTTGTACATTTGAAACATACTATGTTTTTATATCCTTAAAATATGCCATTTTGTGTATTTTGACTTTTTATAAATATAATCATACTCTGTAATTTTTGATCATTTTGTTTTTGTACTCAATATTGCATGTTTTTGAAATACATCCTTGTTGTATAGAGCTTTCCATGTTCAAAGCTGTATAGTAGTCCACAGTTAATTTATTCATTTGTTTAGATATTTGTGTTCTAGCTAGTTTTGGCATTACAAAAATTGTTGCTATGAACATTCTTATGCATGATCCCATGCAATTATATAATTTCTTTTAGCTTATATGTCTAGGGGGGACTTGAGAAATTGTAGGGTCTTTTGTTCTTGATCTTCATTGGATAGTCATATTATTTCCAAAGAGATTGTTCTAATTTACATTTCCATCAGCACTGTATAACTGTCCTGTTTGCTCCATTCACATCCTCACAATAATTTGATTATATCAGACTTACACTTTTATCATGTAGGTAGTAAGACAACCTAGTGGTTTCACTTAGTTTTTCCTTGATTAACAAAGAAATGAGGTTCTTTTCTTTGGCTACATGGGTATCTTCCACTGCAAAGAACCTGAAACATTTTTTTATTGGGTTATCTTCTCTTTTTTATGTGTAAGTATTCCTTACAAGTTCTGGTTCTAAAAACACTCAGTCTTGTGCTGCAATATATTTTATATTTTAGTGTACTGGAATATATAGCTTTCCTTAGTTTCGATATACACATACATATGTATATATATGTCATTAAGGAAAAAGATTTTATATATTAATAAATATATTGTATTAAATATATTAAATGTATTAAAATATATCTAATATGCATACCATTAAGAAAATATATATAGAGAAATCCTTTCTAAGTCAGAATTTATAAAGATATTTTATCTGTCTTCCAATTATAGTTCATCCTTTTGTGTATTTCTTTACTCCACTTAGAATTGATTTTTTAAATCAATATATGACGTAAGAGGTGCAACTTTGTATGCAAAGTCAATTGCCCAAAATTTTGTTGAATAAATCGATTCTGTTCCCACCAATACACATTTGCCAGTTCGATATGTATCGTTTTCGTATTTACAAGAGTCCGTGTCTTGTTTCATTGGCTTTTTTTTGGGGGGGGAGTATGGCCTCTTACTTGATATTTACTACTTCAATTCTACTTTTATTTTATTATGGTAAGAGCACTTGATGTGAGATCTGCCCTCCTGATAGATTTTAAGTGCCCACTCGGTGGCTTTCTATGCACACAGGGTGGAACAGCTCTACAGCTTATGCATCTTGACACCTGTTGAGAGAAAGCCCACTAGAAACACACTTTAGAAAGTTAAGTATGGAAGGCTCCTTCCTCAGATGGTAATCTTTCTCAGGAACTGATGCTTAATGATTAAAGACTAGAAGCATTTTCATTTATACCAGATGAAACAAAGATGCTTGTTATTTATTATCATTTAAATTGTTCTGAAAGTGCTAAATAATGCAACAATTCAATAACAAGCAGTGTACCAGCTGGGGTAGAGGAGGCAATATTCTCTTATTTCCAGATGCTATCAATATATTTATGAAAAACCAACAAGGGAATTCCGAAAGGTGGTCAATTTTAAAATTTACATGCAAAACCCCACAGAAATCCTTCTGTAGAAATAACACCACAAAAGAAGACGTTCTGCTCACAAAAAGAGAATGACACAAAATATCTGGGAATCCTAGATATCTGGAAATAGTAACTAAAACCAAATACCCTTTTGGGTATTTATTGAGGGTGAGGGATTTTGACAAGATCACTTAATCTTCAAAGTAAACTATGGTAAGTGTTGCTATTATTACCTTTCTGGAATTGGCATTTAGAAAGCTTCCTTTGCTTCCCAAGGTCATTCACAGAGCACAAGAGAGTCAGAATTGCATCAAAGTTCATGATTCTAACCCCAAGTCAACTCTACCTTTACAAGGAAAGCTACAACTTTTAAGAAATCATGAAAACATCCAGCTCACTCGAGATTTTAAAGAATGCTGTTTATTATGAAGGGTGCCAGCTCTTATTAGATTATATATGAATTAAATGGAAATTCAACAAAATGCAGAAGTAATTTTTAGTATAGAAATTCTATTTTACATATATTCAAATCATGATTTCTTTTTTAAAAATGCACGAAAGCTTTCTAAATCCCAGTAGTCTAAATATAGAAATTCTGTAAAAAGGAGAGTAACTTGTTCTACCTGATACTAAAATATAGTATAAAGCCACAATCATTGCAATAATCATGAACAGGGAGAGAAATTGATCAATGTTCTCAACCTGAGGCAAGTTTGCTCCTCAAAGACATACAAGGATGTTGTGAGACATTTTTAACTGACAGAACTGACAAATGGAGGTGCTACAGTTGGCCAGAGATCAGAAAGGTTGCTAAACATCCTACAATGTCCTCCACTCCTACCCCTGGAAATAACCTTGCCCCCCAGTGAAGAATAAGCTGGCCCCCGAGCTTGGCCCCAAATAAACTGTGTCAAGGCTGAGAAACTAATATAGGTTAAATAATAGGACAGAACAGAGAATGTAGGATTAGACCTAAGTATCCACAGAATTACTCTCTAACTTAAATGGTGTTATTAAGTCTGTGAACTAACGGCACTTCAGTTCACTAGTGAAAGGTTTCAAACAAGAGCTAAAGCTATTCCTGACCTCACTTCTGATACTAAATCTGATACCAAATCTGACAGTGCACAAAATGAAAAATATCTTCACAGCATAAGAACAAAGACAAAATGCTAACCAACCTGGAGAAAATAATTGTAATATAATGTCAGACAAAAAAAGTAAATGAACATCCATGATATGCAAAAAGTCTTTACAAATCAATAAGGAGAGAATGAGCCATTCAGATAAAACAGGCAAAGCAGGATATTAATAAATTGAAAGCATAAAGTAACATAATAACAATGAAAGCATATACAAAATACAAAACACGGAAGTGTAATAATAAGTGTAAAACAAAAAAAAAAGTCATGGAAAAATGCAAATTAAAATGACATATCATTCTGACAAGGAAAAACCCAAAGTCTGCAATTACAGAAGGCACCACCTTTGGAGTTAAATCTCCTCACAAAGCATCCTGCAGGATCCTTTCTTGCCTGGCAGTAATAAGCATTCTTGGCATAGAAGCCTTCCACTCTGCAACCCCAAAGGAAAACTATGAAGGGCACCCACTGCAGATGTGGTCACATAATGAATAGTCTAAATTTATGTTACCCAAATGCAGGGCAAACAGCTTTCTTTATAGAGACTGAACTTATTTGACTGTATAAATCTGTACAAATTCAATCTTCCTAGTGCAAATTCACTAGAGGCAATATCAGGAAATTTTATTAACTGTAATGATTTACTCAGGCCTCTAGAGTGCCATTTATTTCCCAGTAGAAAAGTAGTTTGGAATATTTCAGTATTTCATTATTCTCTGATTTCTCCTAAAGTCCATTAAAAGTTCAAGCAAGAAAAAAAAATCTGTTATTGTGTTCCCGACAACCTAATGGTTCGAATATTTTTGGAGAAATAATATTTGCTCATAACTCTAAACTCTTGGAAGGTGTGTTGGGCCAGGAAGACATCCAGTACCCTTCTGGGTCCATCTGAGACTGGATGAGCCATCAAGATGGCATGAGTTGGTTTTGGAAAGGAAACACTGTGTGGTACAGCTTTCTCAAGCACCAGCAATAAGTTGACACTGGCATTAAGAAACCAAAATACAGAATGTGAAATCGGGTCAAAAAGGGCAAAAGCCACCAACCAACAAGCTACATTCAAAATGCGGCTCCTGCCACCCAGGTTCCTTCAGGTTCGTACCACCCATGCATAGAAGTTCCCACTCAGAATGCAGTTTAACAACAGGATTTCTTTCAAGGGAATATTAACAGGGGAAACAAAAGGTCCTTAAAGCCACAGGTGCCCAGTTATCTTACACCAGTCACCATTGTTAGTCCCAAAGGTCCCAGATACATGTCCAAGATGGTGCCCCTTTGCCCCGCCACACCTGAACCAGGCACTGTGTAAAGTCCAGTCTTTCTCCAACATCTTCTATGTGCTTCTTCTCTCTCCAGTGTTCCGTGCTGCTCCATTTCTCCAAGGTGCTTCAAACTTTTTCTACAATTGCTAATGATGATCAGCTTTCCAAATCCCTGGCCATCTCCAGGTACCAGATCACTAGGCCACCTTGCTGTGGTACCACACTCTCCACACCGACCACTCTTCTACCAGCCACCATGGCGCCTTGTCACCACCAGCTCACTCTTCCAAGGGGCTTCTGCCAAAGATTCCATTTCCCTCTACACACCGTCTAGATGATACATTCTCTCTTCTGGGTTCACACCCGGAATTCGCAACAAAGTAAAAGTACCCTTCCTGTTTAGGCCTCTTTTACCTCTGTTTTCCACTCACAGCTAATGGCATCAGTGCCTAAATTTTAACACTGTCCATATTGGGGTCCCGGCTTCAAAAGGAGATGAAAGGACAGAGCAGAGTCGGGGCAGGCTGGGGGAGTGGCGCTTGAGGTCTGCTCAATTTTCATGCAGTTTAACAACAGGGTTTGTTTACAAGGAATATTACATTTGGCAGCAATTTTTATTAAGAAGTTTATCAGCACTTGACATACCCCACTACCAAGCCCACGCCTTCATTCCAAGGCCAGGTGATCACTATGTGGAAAGAAATAAGCTCTCAGAACCCTGGACTAAGCCATCTTTTACAGCCTATCAGGAGATGGATGCTGGTAGACCAGGCTCTTCTCAGGCAAATGTCTGGCACAGGCCTGGGACCCAGCTGCGGGCAGCCAGGCCACCCTGTTGTGGCAAGCATCTCCCCCAAGATCCCTAGGGTTGCCTATGACCACAACTTGTGCCAAACGGTTCCCAACAAAAAAAACGATCTAACAACCTTCCTGTGAAGAATCTACGTGGGTGTAGATCTAGCTTCTAAATGGAGTTGACCAGGGATATTTAACCTGCACCTAAGGACCTGGGCCATGGAGAAGGAGAAGGAACTTCCCATGATAGACAAGAAGATGTGACCCCAACCTTACCCTGAGGGTAAACATGGGACTCTCAGAGAGGCCATGTTCATTATAAAACCACTACTGGAGGAGACGCCCCCAAAACTAAGTTCTTCCAGGTCATAAAAGGGGGAGCAGTGATGGCTTCTCTGATTAAGAAAAGGGCAGAAGCTTAGGCTCAGATGACCCTTCTTGAGTCAGGGAAGAATGGAGGACCTAGGCAGGGACAGAAGACCCTCCTCGCCCTCAAAGGACTTCATTGTTTTCAGTTCAAAACTCAATGCTGGAGCGGGGCATCTTGTGGACACCAGTTCTGAGACTCTTGGGGTGGACTGATTTGTGCACCCACAGAAGCTATTCAGTATTAGAAAATACTTCCTTTCCATCTGGTCTCCTAAGTTACCTAAAATTTGTGATTGGTAGAACAGAGAGCACAGCTGTTATGTGTCATGCCTGTGTGAATGATGATTCCCCAGCAGCTTCCGGTCAAGCGAAACCCAAAACCCCAGTGTAGATTACCCAGGGCTGCCTGGGCCCCTGGCAGCAGCTGGTTAGCGCATGAGGACACTCAGACAGGTGGACCGCTCAGCTTTGCCACCACGCCTGCACTCCAGTCACACAACACTTCTCAAGACAGCCCTGCACAGCTGCCCGCTAGGTGAGGGCTGACCTGTGGGAAGGGAGGTCTTGCGAATCTCCTCTCTGTGCACAGAGATCCTGCTAAGCTGTGGACTGTGGGAAAGAAAGACTCAGAAATGAAAACATTTAGGATGGAAAAGAGGATATTGGCTTGCCAAGAAGTGGCCGGGAAGTAATTTTCCAGAACAGGCTTATTCAATAAAAGAGCCAACAGGAATTTATAGAGGCAAACACAGAAGATTCTAGAACTCACCTGGCTTCCGCTGGTTGGTAGTGGTGAGTCTACTCACTAAAGTGAGGACACACCGTTAGTCAAGAACTCTGAAATTTTAAGGATGAAGTTACTGTTTTACCATGTCTGTAAGGCTGGTCTGTTCCCTGATAGCATTTCCGCTTGCTTTCTGTCCTGCTGGCTTTAGCCACATTGGAACCTGTCCTGTTTTCCAGACTTGTCAAGTAGACAGTTGTTTGTTGAATGAATAAATGAGTGTAAGTTTAAAAATCCTAGAAGGCAGGACTAACAGAGAAAATACCCGCTGTTTCTGTGTCTCCCTCTATGGACCCAGAGATGGTACTAAGATCCTGAAAATAATGGTCCACAGAAAAGACAAGTTGGATTAGGATTTCCCCTAAGGCTCTGGAGATACAGGAGTGAGAATCTCTGGATTCTTCTATTGTTAAGAGTCGCGTGTGGAATGAAGAAGAAATTGAGATGCAAGAGATGGATAGCGATCTGTGAGGTCAGCCCGCAGAACAGGGATCCTGGGAAGCATGTCCAGGTCCACTTTATTGAAGTTGAGAAATCCCTTATATACCCCAGCAAGGAAAAGTTACAATGATGTCATGAGGAAGGAGCAAAGCGTACCTGACATGCAGCAGGAGGATGCGGGCATGCGCGATAACAGGAGAATTTACCTTTAGGGGCAACAGCCATCACTAATAGGTCATATGTCTCTTGGGATATTCCAAAGAGGTTAGGAAGCTGGGTTACAGGTGAGAGATGTGCTATCGCCCAACCTCTCGGGTACCAGAGGGGGCTAGAGAGATAGGAGGTGTTCCTCTTATCTGAAGCTCCATCTCTCTACCTGCTTTCACGTTCCACATTCATCTCTTCCCTTTTCCTCAAACATAAGCATGATCTCCTGCTTCCCCACACCTGGCACTGCCAGGCGCTACACTGGCACTGATTGATATGGACACACTGCAAAGTGTTCAGGGCAAAGCCACCTACATAGACTTGAAGTCTGGGAAATATCTGCGCAAAGTCTGCTGCCTGCAGGTTAAGTCAGGTTTTTTTTAGCCTCCTTGCAGCTTGAATTTCACTTTTTCATATCTTTCCACGACCCTCCACTTATCATGAAACCTAGAGTAAAACCACTCAGGTGTAACTGTCTTTGGATCTTCATTTCTTTATGAAGACTCTTGTGTGACATAAACGTTATATTAAATTTCTATATTTTTCTCTTGTTAATCTGCCTTTAGTTACAGGGTTCCCAGCGAAGCACATAAAAGGGAAAGGAAGAAGATAACTTTTGTCCCCTACAGACCTATGAAACACCCAGTGATTCCATCTGATAAAGCAATGTCACCAATAGCAAAGTCTTTTGTTTTCTTAGAAATATTTGTCCCACTGTGATACTGTGACTCACACCTGTTTTCGCCACAAGAGGCAACATTGAATGATACTTGCATATTTTTGAGCTCTTTTCCTATTAGCAGAACTCATATAGGCAAGTAATAGTTTCTGTTTATTTTATTTATTTATTCATTTATTTATTTTTTGAGACTAGGTCTTGATATTTTTGCCTGTAGAACCGCAGGCTCTCATTGCCTGGGGAACCACAGACTCAAGCAATCCACAGCCTCAGCTTCCCACGTAGCTGGGATTACAGGCACGCACCACCATGCCCAGCTATCTGCTTATTTTAAACGCTCAATGTGCTTAACAGGTTGTTATGCTTTATTTTAAAATGTTGTAAGAACAACATATACTCTACTTCACTTTTGGAGAAATATTTGTATGTCAGGGACCTAAATGAAAATGGAGAAAGGTTTTCTTTATTTTTTAATAGTTTATTTATTTTTATATATATTTCACATCTTTGTTTAGCCTGGGGTTCACCCACCATCTCCCCTCCCTGACCACTGCCTCCCATCTCCATGCCTTCCCCCCCACCGCCCCCAGTGTGTACTTCAGTTGGTTTTAGCTTGTTTGGAGTTAGCTTCCTGGTCTTTTGCTTGTTTTCCCTATATCCCATGTATTAGTGAAACCATTTGGTTTCTGTCTTTTTCTTTCTGACTTGTTTCTGCTAATATGATTTCTTCTAGGTACATCCATGTTATCATAAATTTATCAAATTTGGCATTTGTAATATTCCATTGTGTACATGTACCACATCTTTTTCATCCATTCATCTGTCTTGGGTCATTTGGGTTGTTTCCATGTCCTTGCAATTATAAATAGTGCTGCAGTAAACATCCAAGTACAGGTGTCCCTTCGTATAAATATTGAGGTCTCCTTTGGGTAGATTCCCAGAAGAGTGTTTGCTGGATCAAATGGTAGTTCCATTTTCATTAGTTTGAGAGTCTTCCACACTGCTTTCCATAGTGGTTGGACCAGTTTACATCCCACCAGCTCTGTAAGAATGTTCATGGAGAAAGGGTTTCTATTCAATTTTTTCCTCTCATCCTCTCAGAGTTGGATTTTGGGTGGATTGTATTAATTCTGTGCTATGGCATTTGCTACTACTGTCATCTCTAATTTTCCATCTCGATGAATAATGTGAGCCACTGATTCTTTTTAGTGAAATCAGGGCTCTAAGAAGCAAGTTACACCAATTAACAAGTTCAACTGAAGAATGAACTATCAAAGGAGGTGAGAATCTGAGAACTGCTCCTGGCAAGTGAAATACTTGCTGAGAGCAAAGGACTGACTTCATTCTCTTAGCACACACACTGTTATTATTAAGAAAGAAAGAAGATTTTCATAGACATCATAAGCAAATATTACATCTCATATTTGTCAAATGCTTGTGAATAAAATGAAATCCCTATTCTTCTGAAATTGAAGCCTGGGTCCCCATATTCATTGAGAAAAAAATGTAGGCATTGTTATCACCTGCATCTGAAAAACACAGAGATTAAGAATAGGCTAAAGCCAGATATGTCTCTTCCCCTTTTACTTTGAAGTCAAGAACTTAAGCAGACTTGGTAAATATCTAAGTATGGACCACCAGGGTAACGTGATTGTGAACTGGGGGCCTCTGGTTTGATGAGGGGAGGGGAAATAAGGAGAGGGATAAAAAAAGGAGGAAGAGAACAGATAGGATATATGATTTTGGAGAGGAAGTGAAGCGAGAGCCTGGAAATTGGCAACAGGGACGGAGGTTTTTGGTCTCAGGAGGAGAAAGACCCAGGAGCTGAGTCCTTTGGAACTTCCCCACCTCAGGTCCCTGTGGGTGGAGAGCTGTGTGAAGGCGGAGAGGTGATCCTGATGAAGTGCGGAGCCACAGCTCAGATAAGCCTGCCTTGGAGAGACCTGCCTGAGACCTACCTGTGTTCATCTGGTGCCAACTGGAGTGGTAGAGGATCAGGAGCCAAGGATACAACTTGGGTTTTCAACCAGAAGTACCCTGAGATTGAGATAAACCCCACGCAGCTCCTTGAGGAGCGGAAGTGGGCCTCTACTTCATTTGGAACACTTGTGAGGGAGTGGGCTCTTTCAGTTTGTGTTCCCCGTATCTGTAAATAAATTTCTGTGCTTACCCTGGTCACTAAGGTTTGATCTCTGAGCAGCTGCTGCGGGTAGGTGGAAGAACCCTTAGTAAAAAGGCATTAAAAGGGGGTAGTCCCTATCTACCCGAGAACAAAACTGCCAAATCACACAGTCACCCCAGTCCTTCGCTCAGAGGGATACTGGGAAGTCACTGAGGGCAAGACCGTGTCTGAATGTCCCTCTCATGGATCCTGCTGTCCAACTAGGGAGCTGGACATGGTTAATCTCACCGACAGTGATTGAAGGACTGAGTCCGACCATCACCACTTGTTAGGGGGCTGTGACCTCCAGTACTGGTGTTGATGCATGAAAATAGTGATTGTTAGCATTGGTGGGTGGAGACTTGGAGAAGGGAAGTTAAGCCTTCTCGTGAGAAAAGAGGATTAAAGGATCAGGGAGGGGACAGAATAAAAGACATGGAAGGAGACAGAACAGAGAGAAGAAAGGGACAGAGAGAAAAACCAAGAAGGAAGGAGCAGAGAGGAGCAGCAGGGAGGCTGGAGGCCTCAGAGCTGCCGCTGCCATGTGGGGCAGCAGGGCAGGGAAGGAAGCCAAGCTGTAGGCTTCCATCCCCAGTCCGGCTGGCAAGGAGCCCGGGGAAGCAAGTTAGAGAAACTTGTGAGCTGTGTGAGCTGTCTTGGAAACGTGGTACTTGAAAACTTGGTTTAATTTTGAAACTGCAAAGCTTGGAATCTTCTGGAGAACTGTGTGTTGGAACGGCTGTGTTGCCGTTTCCAACATGAGACGTCTGAAGAGCTTGTTGTGTTGCTGTATGGAGTGAGTTTTGCTGATGCTGGGCCACTTTGGAGATGGAGCTGAAAGAATGCCGGAGCGGTGCCTTTTGGAGAAAATCTGATAACACCATCCTGATTTTTCTTGTTGGATTTGAATCTCTTGCTTTTGGAAAAGAATTGATGACACCATCCTGGTTTTCTTCCTTCCTTCTTCCATCCTGGTTGGAGGGAGTGGAGCTGTGTCTTCTGAAGAAGTGGCGACGCCATCTTAACTCCTTCATCCCGCTTAAGGTGGGGCAGTCGCCATTTTGTGGACATACATGGCTGCTGAAGCCTTGTGTGCTTTGGACTAGAGACTGGACTGTGTGGCAAGATTACCGAAGGGGTTCCCTTGTACCCCTCGGCGACTCTTGTATCATTTGTCTTCTATTAAGTAAATTTGTTTCTGCCTCCCTCTTAAGGTTTATGTGGTCTTGTTACTGCATGTGCGGGCTGGGAAGAACCTAGCGTGTGGCTGGCTTTAAAGGACCAGCTGCTCCTGTTTGTAAGTTTGGTTAAGCACCCTGTTTTGTCTGTTTTCTCACCCGATTTCACACTGACTTCAGACCCTGAAGTTTCACAAGTCTTCCCCACCACCCTCTTATCCATCTTCTCCTCTGAGATATCTGTGCATACGTAAAAGTGGATGCAAACAGATTGGACATTTCTGCCTACTCCAAAGGCACAGGTATAACAATCATGCCTTAAACCAAGGATGACAAATCATTTTTGTTTGTGTGTCACCAATAATTAACTGGTATTGATGTCCTGGAGCACTGAATGAGCAGGATCCGAGGTCATGTCTGATTTTGTTATCAGGTAGTTAGGGACACCCCATTTTAAATTCCTTTTTCCTTAGCGATCAGGATAGACAAGAGGTTTATTTCCACATACGGGAAAAACAAACTAAAGGAGTCCAGACCCTCACAAGTGTTCCAAATGGAATAGAGCCCCACTTCCGCTCCTCAAGGAGCTTCGTGGGGTTTACCTCAGTCTTAGGGCACTTCTGGTTGAAAACACCAGGCTGTTTCCTTGAGTCCTGATCCTGTCGCTCCAGTTGGCACCAGATGAATCCAACCCAAACAGGTGGGTTCAGGCGGGTCTCCCTGAGGCAGGCCTGTCTGAGTGTCACCATGGCTCTGCACTTCACCAGGGTCACCTCTCCGCCTTCACACAAGCTCTAGAGCCTCAGGAACCCGAGTCCTGGGGAGGTGAGGAAGCTCCAAAGGACTCAGCTCCCAGGTTCTTTTCCTCCTGAGGTGGAAAATCTCCTGCCTGATGCCAATTTTCAGGCTCTCGCTCTCACTTCCTCTCCATGTTCCTCTCCAAAATCGCATCTCTTTAACGCTCTTTCTCCCTCCTTCCTCTCCTTTTTTATCCTTTTCTTTGCTCCCAATCACAACCATATCCTTGGTGGTCTGCACCTCCCTTTTCCCTCTGGGCCTGCCTTGGGAGTCTCCACCTCAGGACACTTCATTAGCATCATCACCAAATCTGCCCAGATAATCACTTTGCAGTAAAAAGGGGAAGTGGCCTTATCTGACCTCAGGCTAGTCTGAGTCTCTGTGTCGCAGATGCACGTGATAGCAATACTCACATTCCTTTCTCGGTGAAAGGAATTGGGTCCATATTGGGTCCTTGGCTTCAAAGTCAGTGGGAAACAGGAAAGTGATCAACTAAGAGCGAGGAGGAGATGGGTTTGAGAGATGAGCTTGAGTTTCCCATCCCCACCTTTCATTACTTGACAGTTACTTGGGCAGTAGAAAAGAAAACACTTGAAGTGTTGATGGAATTTAAAGAACCAGCAATAAGGCAGAGGAGTGATTGAGGGTATTAGACTTTGAGGTCTCCAAAAATGCCAGGGTTATAGTTGCTTGTACCCTGCTCCATGCAGTAGACAAGGTAAGTCTTTGGAGACAATCAGGGGCACCAGTCAATGGTTTCCAGGTCTGATTCAACATTAGAAATACTGTAGAAGTTTATTAGATCAGTTAATCAACTGAAACCCATAAACTCACATATGCAGGAGCACTGATTAGGGGTTAGTATTTTTAAAAAATCCTTTGATGACTGGGATACACACACATCCAGATGAGGTGACAAAATCTACCAGGGGGGAACTAATATCTGAATCCTTCCCAGTAGGATGCTTAGGAAGACATCTGTCAAAGTTTCTGCTTAGGGCTGCTAACTGCAATTAGGCAGAGGATTTCTAGGTTCTACTGTCTGGTCGTCTCTCCCTGTGGAGAGACTTGTGGAGAGATTCCCTTGTAGAGAGGAGCTGCTGATAGCCATTGCCTAGATCTTTTAACTCACAAGTGCTTAACTGTTTAAAATAGTGTTTAAAATGGTGATCGTTTAATTATAAATACATTATAGTTATGTACTGCTTCTTTAATAATTACTTAACTACCTTGAGTTACAGTTTATATAGGAAAAACAGGATAAGTTATTGATTTATGTTTATATGTCAACTTTCAAGGTAATGAGCTTAGCATCCTTAAAGGTGATAAGAATTTTCAACTTTTAGCATCAATTTAAACTCAAGATTTAAAATGTTTTAGTCCATTGTTACATAACTACTAGTTTCTAAATTTTACTATTTATTCTTAGTATTTGAAAAAATTCAAAATAATTTTACTACTAACAGGAAAAGAAACATTAAATATATATATGTATACATATACAATTTCAGCTACTATGTAAGTGGCTACCAACCTTATCTATACAAACTAATACTGTGAAAAAAGGGTATTTTTAAAAAATTGACTGCATATCTATCTATCTATCTATCTATCTATCTATCTATCTATCTATCTATCTATCTATCTATCTATCTATCTATCTATCTATCTATCTATCTATCTATCTATCTATCTATCTATCTATCTATCTATCTTAGGTGGCAAGGTGGTGTGAGCACCCCAGCATAGATAATGATATCAAAAACAAATTTTTAATAGAAATCAAGATAAATTTGGATGAGTAATCATCTGGAGGAGAGTTCTGTGATGACAATCATGTTTTTAAATACTAGAGGAGTGTGTTTACTTCAAAAAAGTTAATTTAGTCTGGCACAGTGGCGTAAGCCTGTAATCCCAGCTACCTGGGAGGCTGAAGCTAGGAATCACTTGAGTCCGTGGGTTTGGGACCACCTTGGGCAACATAGCGAGACCTAGTCTCAAAAAAAATTAATTTATGCACTTTTTCAGATCTGTGTTCCACTTCAATCAATTTCAGGTGGAAGAAAATCATGGCATCCCCTCACTAAGGAGCTCCTTCCTACCAGCTGGCTTTAAAATAGATTACACTTTGCAGTTCTAATGTCCTTTTCTGTTTTTCACTCTCTTTACCACCCTGTGATTCACCCAATGACCTGTGCGGTCCTCCTCTTATCTCCCCAGCAATATGGTAGCCCCAGTGATGTGAATTACAGAAGGAAGGACCATAGCTATCAGGAGTAAAGCTATAGACAGAAAACTAACTGTCAGTAGTAAAGTGATAGACAGAAAACACTGCAAAAAAGGAACAACTCTAATGCCAAGAGCTATAGGGAAGTGACTGAGTTTGCCTTCATTCAATGTAAGAAGTATCAGCCTCCCAAAGATTAAATTGTTAGAGTTTCCATAGTTACATAAACATGGAAATTCATCAAACCTTGAAATCAGTTGTGATAGAACAGTCTACAGTCTTTTTGCTGGGAGGAATGATCTAAATTTAACAGGAAGAGTAGTCACAGAAACTTTGTACCTCAAATGTTGTCCCAGAAAATATGAATCAATGCAATAATTCAAACCCATATTTGAATTGCCATATCTCTGTCTAGCCTTTGATTTACTCCATCACACTCTATACATACCACCAGTGCTATATTATGGACTCATTGGTTTATTGATGAATGAAAATTGAAATCAACAACTGGTGAAATTCAACTGAAAATATCAGATGTGTCACTAGACTAAAATTAGTCACTTTAAACAAACAAAACAAATAGTGACCCATTAATTGTGCTAGATTGGTTTCTAGAAATAGTTTAGCTGTTGTCATATATTGTCAGTTGGTGTTCAACGAAGGGGAAAGTACAACTGCTGAAGAGAAAAAATCATTATTGATTAGTATACCAACAGCAATTGCACTGAAAGAGAGGCTAGTGAATAAAACCTTTAGTTTTTAAATAGCCTTATGAGAGGTACCTGGAGCACACTCATCACATACATGTTCTCTCTGCTCCCTGATATTCAGTGAAGCCAGAACATCACCCCTGGAGAGCCCATTTTTTGTTCCACAGCCACAGTCTCTGACCATCAGATATGTGCCAAGAGTCCAGGAACCCAGCACTCTTTCTTTCTTTATTGATTGCAATCCATGCATTTGATAAACACAGCTTGGACCATGTTTTATTTTGCCCAATGAACGAGAAAGGTTTTTCAACGCTATTTTCCCTTTACGCTTGATGTTATTCTTAAACATCAAGATTGATCACAAGTCAGAATTTCAACAAGAGCTAGATATTCAGATCTTGAAAACTAATCAATTTGCTGCAAAAAGCATCGAGGTTTGATTCATTGAATAAGTGTGTAATGTGCTGTGGTTTGTTGATTATGAAACTGTTCATGGGATGGTGCCATATACTCTTCCCTCCACTAGAGGTCACCTTTATAATTATTTTTAAGCTCAAGTAAGCAAGGCTTTCTGCAATAAAATGACAATGAAACTTCAGGGGAGCATGAATATATTAGCTATAATCAGTACACATTATAATATATATAAATATCTAAGTAAATCTTTATATGCGTGGGGAGAGTTATGACCACACAAGAAAAATCTGAATTTTATTTTTTATTGATTGAGTCCCATTATCTATACATTCATTCATATATACACGTCCTCACTTAGTTATCCAAAGGATTTCAGAACTAGAAAGCAGCCTCATAAATCAGAAATCTCGTCTTCGTTTTATAGGCAGACACACTGAGAAGCTCAAGGAGGAGATATGATTTGCCCACATTCACTTCATGAATCCATTCTGCAATCAGAAGCAGATTTTATCTCCTCTAATTCAGTGCTCCATGCGCTATTCATTATGTTTACCCTTAGGGTATTGTAGAAGTTGAAAAAAGAAATGATGTTCAATCATCTTAAATGGAGAAGAACTAAAATCATTCCAATTAAAATCCGGAACCAGGCAAGGATGCCCACTCTCTCCACTACTTTTCAACATTGTACTGGAAGTTCTAGCAAGGGCAATAAAACAAGAGAAAGACATAAAAGGAGTACAAATAGAGAAAGAAGAACTGAAGCTCTCATATGCAGATAACATGATTCTATATGTAGAGAACCTAAAAAAATCCACAGAAAAACTTCTTGAAACAATAAACCAGTTTGGCAAAGTAGCTGGTTACAGAATCAACACACAGAAGACAGAAGCTTTCCTTTACACAAAAAGTCAAACAGAAGAAGAAGAAATTAAAAAAAAAGATCCCATTTACCATTGCAACAACAAAAAAACAAAAACAAAACACCTAGGGGTAAACCTAACAAGACACATGAAAGATCTATATAAGGAAAACTTCAAAACTCTGCTAAAGGAGATAGAAGAAGACATAAGGAAATGGAAAGACATTTCCTGCTCATGGATTGGAAGAATTAACATCATCAAAATGGCCATCCTACCAAAAGCAATCTACAAATTCAATGCAATCCCTGTAAAGATTCCAACAATATTCTTCAAAGATATAGAACAAAAATTACAGAGATTCATATGGAATAACAAAAGACCTCGATTATCTAAAAACCTCCTGACCAAGAAAAGAGAGAATGGAGGAATTACTATTCCAGACTTCAAGCTATACTACAAAGCCATAGTAATTAAAACAGCTTGGTACTGGTATAAAAACAGACAATCAGATCAATGGAACAGAACCGAATCCCCTGAAATAAAGCCACACATATATAGTCAACTAATCTTTGACAAAGGAGTGAAAAACTTACATTGGAACAAGGACAGCCTCTTCAATAAATGGTGTTGAGAAAACTGGAACAAGACATGCAAAAAAATGAACTAAGATACCTCCCTCACACCATGTACAAAAACCAACTCAAAATGGATAAAAGACTTAGATTTAAGACATGAAACCATAAAATACATAGAGGAAAACCTGGGCAAAACCCTTCATGAGTTACAATTCAGAAATCCATTTTTGGCCACATCCATAGATGGCAAAAAAATGAAGGAAAACATAAACAGCTGGGACTACATCAAACTAAAAAGCTTCTGTACTGCAAAAGAGACAAAAGAAAAAGCAAAAAGAATCCCAACTGAGTGGGAAAAATTTTTCAACCTCCATATAAGCAACAAGGGTCTGATAACAAAGATACACAAAGAACTCACACAACTTAACAAAAGCAGAGCAAAGAACCCAGTTAAAAAATGGGGAGAGGATCTAAAAAGAAACTTTTCCAAAGAGGAAGTTCAAATGGCCATCAGGCACATGAAAAATGTTCAACATCATTAGCAGTAAAGGAAATGCAAATCAAAACCACAATGAGATACCATTTTACACCAATAAGAATGGCCCACATCCAAAAAACAGACAACAACGAGTGCTGGCATGGACGTGGAGAGAAAGGAACACTTTTACACTGCTGGTGGGATTGTAAACTGGTCCAACCACTATGGAAAGCAGTGTGGAGGACCCTCAAACTAATGAAAGTGGAACTACCATTTGACCCAGCAATCGCTCTTCTGGGAATCTACCCAAAGGAGACCTCAATATTTATATGAAGGGACACCTGTGCTTGGATGTTTATTGCAGCACTATTTATAATTTCAAGAACTTGGAAACAACCCGAATGCCCCCCAAAAAGATGACTGGATGAAAAAGATGTGGTATATATACACAATGGAATATTATGCATCAATAAAAAATGACAAATTTGATGATTTTCTGGCAACATGGATGCACCTAGAAGAAATCATACTGACAGAAACAAGTCAGAAGGAAAAAAACAGATACCAAATGGTTTCACTAATATATGGACAACCAAATGAAAGTACACAACTGCGGGAGGGGACCAGCTGGAATGGCCAGGGAGAGGAGGTGGTGGGGAACCCCCAGGAACCACAATGATGTGATTGATGTGAAATATATATATATGTATAAATTAAAATTTAAAAAATATCCATTAATAAATAAAATAAAATATAAACCAAAACAAAATGATACTCAGTTTCTGAGAATTCAGGAAATGTCATCTGTATTATTGGTTCAGAACTACACACACCCTACAATCCACTTGTTTGCGGATTTTCTTTTCCTAGGTTGTATATTTTGGGTTCTTTGGACCCATGTTTTTTGCCTTGTGAAAACCAATGGGACTACCATTTCTGGTCTTGAAAATCCAAGGGCCTTTGCAAGTACTGATGAAAGAAATCTCTATAAATAAGAGAAAATATTGCATCTCCTCCCCAACCCTGTAGTTTCAGAGGAAAAGCTAAAGATTTTGTGAATAATAAAAACATCGTTGCAGACACCGTTTCTAAATGCTATAAGGAGTTTGATAAAAATGCTTCTTGGATTTTAGATACGGATGTTACATGCTATGGAAGTAACCCTTGTCCTATAAAAAGTCTAATTCTGATTGGCTGACTTAAACGTGCTTGCCATGGAGAGAAAATTAAATTCCTTTCTGCACTCTGGTAGCTGTAAGCATTTTTACCTGTAAGCAGGCTTACCTTTATATTTTTTAAGCCAGAAGGGAATCACTAACACATCCTTTTCTCACATCTGCATGTATAATGATTTGAATGACATGATTATTTCTACAAGGAATTGAGAGGCTTGTCTCATCGGAAAGAACAGGGTTCAGGAGCATAGTCCATTGCCTATGTGCCTTTGAGTTGAGTCAGGAGGTAATGGTGTTTTCTTTACTGTTTAGTGGTGTTTTCCTCCTTCACAAGCTCACACATTTCCAGTCTGAAGTTATCTTAAATGTTCGTTTTGCTGTGGTGATTCTGTGTGATGGATCAAGGTTGGGTAATGGCACCTGTCTTGATTAATAGGATGGTTTTGCAGCTGACTCACTTTGGGACACTGGACTATGTCAAAGACCAGCTGGAGATGGGGGACTAGTTATGTTCTTGTGGGTATCATCCTAAGTCTCTGGGGATGCCTTTCCTCCCTCTGCCTGGGACCCTTGAGGAAACTATTGCTCCTCCGGTCACAACTGACAGATCACAGCTGATAGATGGACAATGGTGGCACTGGTGATAGGTGGACATCTGTGTAGATGAGTGAAATGCTGGCTCTCTTCCTCCAGGACTGTATGATTGGCAGTCTAAGTATAGTGAATTAAGAAACAGGTTCATTTGTAACAGTATTATTTGGTAATCACAGAATCCAGCAAAGAAAACAGACCACATTCTCTCTCTCTGTGTCTACTGCTTTCACAGACCATGAGCACAGGCCTAAAGTCACCAGACTCTTGAGGGAGCTCATTCTTTTCTGTGTTTCTCTCACCCTGTGCTTACTTCTATCACAGTTCTCATGATTTTGCATTAAAATCAGGGGTTTCCTTTCTCAAGTCCTCCTCGCTGCTGTGTATACCTCAGGAATTGGGACTACCTCTTGTTTTCCTTCTAACTTCATTACTTGGTACAATGCCTGGCATATAAAAATAAGTCATTATATGTTTGTTGAATGAGTGGATGGGGGAAAGCTGATTAAAATATGTGACTATGTAAAAATGTTTATAAAACTCAAACATGGACAATAAATTGTATAAGGAAGAAAATAGTTGCCAAAGATCTTTGCCCAGTCGGATACATTTTTGACACAGTCTCAAGCTGGAAGGAAATCTAACAGACACACTCCCCTGAGTGTAAGACTTAAATCCTTTGGAGCAGAACTCTAAAGAAGCCTATCTACTAGTATAATGTATATATAATACTATATATTTATATATACACTGTATTTATATATACTATATATTTCTAGATTATAAAATACATTATATATAATGTATTTTGAGGGGTGTGTGAAATAGCACAACACAAAGCGACACAAAGCACAGCTATCTTTTTTATTGCGCAATCTACAGAAAGTAGAGATTTACAAAATCTTCTTGGCCAGAGGATGTAGGAAACAAGATTGATTTTCCCAAGTGTGAAGTAAAGACCCCCAGGAGGGACATGAGATTTTTATGTTTATCTCACAGGAGCTTAGGTTTTAAAGGCTGGGAAACAATAACTTGGAATATATTATTCTTTGGTTCTGAGGTCCTCTGCTTGCTCTTAAGTTGCAGAGTCAACACAACCCGAGGGCTCTATTAAGCAGGGGAGGCTATTACCCACTTGGCTCCGAGGGGCAGGGGGGAAATCGTCACACAGCTCAATCAGGCATCTGCATTTCCCCTTTCTTCAGTAGGAGCATTTATTATTTGCCTCCTTCAGTCCTAGACACAGCATGGAGTTCAGTGTCTCATTGGGAACTAGATCTTTACATAACCATTTGCTCCTCTCTTGCATCCACCCAGGGCACAAACTCTTGCTCACCTTCTTCCAGGGGACTTCCTCTTCACTCTGCTTAGTCACAGAATGCTCATCCCTCTCATATTCTCTTTTACCTACAACAGCTACCCAATCAGTAAAGCTGTTTTTAATTTAGAAAGTGCTACTACATACATAGTTTTAAAAATAAAGCAAAAGAAAGGATCAGCAGTTAACTTGAGAGGTGTAAGTAAGGTGCAGAAATGGTCCAGTGGTGAGGAACTGGAATCTTTCTGAGGTTTCTCAACTTAAATACCAATTTACAGGAAACATACAAAAAGAGAAATATACCAAATAGTAGTGAAGAGGGTCTATCAGTTAAATGGGAGAAATTTTAAAGGCTAGCTCACATGATTTACATAACAGCTGGCATGGAAGAAGGGATGGAGGTGTTAAAGATGGAGAGGCAGGGATAAGTCAATCAAAGTGATGTAAGGATCTACCTTGGTTTCCATTTCAAAAAAATTTCATTACCAAAGGACATTTTCCAGGTAATTTGGGAAATGTAAAATGATATTAAGGAACTAAAAGGAATTTGGAATTAATATTAAATTTATTTAAAAATTGTTATTCATTTTTCTAAAATGGGTATTGCAGTTATGGTAAGAAAATCTTCAGTTTATAGCTATATATTTAAGTATAAATGGGAGAACTTGTATCATGTCTATGGTTTGGTCTAAAATATTCTAGCAAAAGCAAAACAAAGCTCAAATAGGACATGTGTTTTATATGCAGTGAGAAAGTGGAATTGGCAAAGTCTGGCTATTTAGCTGACAAATACCTGAAAGTTTGAGTTAACTAATTTCTCTGCTGCTATGAATATTTGAAGATTCTTATAATGTGAGAATGTAAGATAAAAAGAAACTTAAATTTTTTTTAATGGAATAGAGCAGGAAGGAATTGACAATAGAGTCGGATTCTGCAGAGGGATGGAATGAATGAGTCAAATTTATATAATCATTTAGTGATTGGAGGTAGCTTGAAATATTTGTAAGAACTGTTCTGAGGTCACATGGAAGCAGAAGGGAATTTGGGGTTTAGAATATTTTTATTCCCCAACAGGGGACATTTAGAGTTGTAAAAATCTGATGCAATGCGAGTCTGAAATTACAAGAGAGAGAAAATATAACCAATAGAGTTCCCATGAAAGATGGAGAAGTTGCAGTCCATGGTGCAGGGGCAATGTTAACCTTGGACAGGAGAAAAAAGATAGAAAGGATGCAGAGGTATTTAGTTCATATGTTTGAACCAGAAGAAGTGGGGTGAGTTTTCCAGTGGTCTCTGTTTTCTCTATGAGTTTTGGGTAAGAGCTATAAAAACAAAAACAAAATATCGGGTTGAAATTTAAAACCAGTTAAAATAAAAAAATTGAAATTTGAAAAATTGAAATTTAAAATTTAGAAATTTAAAATCAATTCAATTAAAAAATTGAAGACTGGCATATAGTTCCATCATACTGTTCCAGGAGCACTCAGTGGTTAGGACATTGGTCTAGAGAAAGAGGAACATTGGGTGTATCCAGGTTGAGATTTGGCCTGAGAGGATGAAAAGGAAAAAGGACAGGAAATTGAGGTCATTAATAAGTTACCATGGATGCACTGAGCAAGTTTAGCTGGGTATGAAAGAACACCTGATGAAGGTTGGGTGTTTTCAAGAAAGTAGAGGGTAACGGATTCAAATAAAAAGGAATGAGGGAGGTGAGGGAAGGAGATAGTTGATTAGCAAGTTTGTTGGTGATATTTCTGGAGACATGAGGAATAAATGTCATTTTGATGAGTGTTGGTTTCAGTGAGTGGAGCACTTTGGTGATCTCTGAGAAAGATTTTTGGCAGAGTTCTCCTTTCAGAGGCTCATGACAAGTTAACACAAGAGAGGAAGACATTTGCACAGATACAGGCAGGTGAAGGCTACATTTTAAAAAGGCAGGTTCATTGGGAAAAGGAGAAGAGAAATAGGCATAGCTGGGCTACAGAGCTGCATTTTGCCAGTACAGAAATTATACTGGCACAGTGTTCTTCATTTGGGTTGGAGTTCTTTCTTTTGTGGAATTATTATCTGGATGTGACTAGGTTGATTTATAAGGACCCAGGATTTACTGACCCTCACTCACCATCTCCCACTTCAGATCTGTGTCTTTAGGTATCTTTTATAGCAGTATGCACCTAAGGATTTTCCTTTTATAGTTCATTTAACAAGCATAATATTATCTCTATATCCACCTCTAATTTCTGGTCTCATGATACCTGTGTCCCAAAGAGAGGTTAGCCTCCATCAGGATGAATGACTAATGGCAGTGTGGAGTGGAGGAGGCCAAGTTCATCAGAAGTCACTTTTCAGTATTCATGGGAGTGCATCCAAGAAGAAGCAACTCCTTGCCCCAACAATTACTGACCCCAAGCTGTATGCTACCATAATGCAAGACCCTCAAAGAAAATAGGTTTTTTTGGTTCATTTCATAGAGCTTTCTGAGATTTCTGAGGCAACAATACCCACCAACTATAATGTCATCACCTTGAACATTTGGAATCCTTTTCCTTAGATAGCCTCTGTACTAGTTTTCATCCTTGCACATAAAAATGGGGCTGGGTAGATATTTCAATGTTTAATTACGAACAATAGGGAAGAAAGTCAATAGCTATCAAAATAGAAATCTTAGAAGTTAATTGGTTCCAACTTCCCTTTCAGGCTTAGGAAGAGGGAGCCAAGAGACCTGAGGGTGAAGGAAGGAGGCCAGGTCTCACAGGACCTAAGTGGGTCCCATAACTCATTCTTTGGGTCCTCGAGTCTCTGCTGAGAGGAAGAAGGCTCAGGATAGCTGCTCTCATAGGAGGCCTTTCTCCCTGGCCATGGTGCTGACTTCATTACCAGGTCAATACATGAGATCAAGGAGCACTAGGGTGAGGATGGGGGGAAAGTCACTCAATAGGGTTTGACCTTCCCCTGGGGTGGCTCATGGGCAGTCCATAGCTGGCCTAGGATGATGGGTCCTATATCCATCAAGGAAGTCAGACACCAGCTGGAGAACACTAAGTGTGTCACTCTGTCTCTCCTGCTTTCACCAAGCTTTGTGCTCAAGCCAAATTGTCTCACACTCGTCCAACAGAAAAGTCTCCACACTTTGTTCTCGGCTTTTTGCCATCACTCGACTTTGTGTACATCCTTAGGTTTCTTCTGAAGTTTCCACTGGCAGCCAAGCACCGGGAACAATCATAAACCCTCCCCAAAGTGTCTGTCATCATTTCTTTTCAACAATATTTATAGCACAGGGTTGTGGCCTAAACACTGAACTCAGAGATAGAAAACCAAGCAAATAAAACTTTCATTTTTCACTTTCAGTGGCAAAGGGCAACTGACTTAGAAGAAATTGAAGCCAAAGAAAAGGAATAGTACATTTGATATATTTAAATATTACAGTATAGTTATTACAAACTTGAAAGTTAGTCAAGTTCTTTATAAATAAAATGTTGCCATTAGGTTAAATATACATTTGCAAGGGATCCTTCAAGGTAGAGAGGGGTGAGTAATTCTCCTGGGCTTATAGAAGATGGGGCTGATCATTCTTATTGCTAGCTGATACATCACAGATAAACCCCAAAATCTCTCTTTCTCACACACACTCTGAGGACTAAGGGACACCATGGAAATATTAACGCACTCTCATTAGTTTTCATTATTAATAGACAGATGAACCCACGGGGTTATAATCTACTAGATATCATGAACTATATCCATAATTTGTCTTAGTGAGATTTCACAATGTAATAAATATTTCTTTCTTTCTTTCTTTTTTTTTTTTGAGACGAGGTCTTGCTATTTTTGCCCATGGAACCACAGGCTCTCGTTGCCCGGGGTACCAGACTCAAGCAATACCCAGCCTCAGCTTCCCAGGTAGCTGGGATTACAGGTGTGCACCACCACGCCCAGCTATTTTTTTTTTTGGAACTAGGTCTCGCTACAGGCCCCAGGTGGGACTTGAACCACGACCCTTAGCCCCTGTCACTTCATAGGCTGAAGCTTACAAGCATGAGGCACCGTGCCCAGCCTCTAATAAATATTTCTTAAATCATTTTAGAACAATGATTATTCTACCTGGAGATCTCTAACTTTACTACAGACAGTCAACCATCAGAGACGCACTTGCTTCTGTTGAGATTATACCACCTCACTTTCACATCACCTGCTCTCATTCAGGAAACTCCAAAGCTTCATTTTTGTCCCTGACATCCAGATTTTTAGAGATCATAGCGTTCTACTCTCCCCCACCACTCTTTGAAGGCACGTACAAAAGCTTGCGATGAGAAAACATTCTGTACATAAAAAACAATTATACTTTTCTATGTCATCTACTAGAGCCAAGTTTGTTTTGGATATCAACTGGAAGGAGATTTTTTTTTTTTGCTGCTCCTGTTAAGTTCATCCACCATGGCAGTATGTGATATTAGCATGGTTTCAGGTTCTGTGCAATGTTAGGTACCATAAAGTCCTGGCTACAGAAGGTAGATCTGCAAAAGTTAAAGGGAGGAAAAAGGATATTAACACGATCTTAGAAGCAGGGACAGGAGACATTAGCAGATCCTCTAATTTCATGAGCAGTTATTGTTTTGTGAATTTTTGCAACTATAGTATTGATTTCTTCAAATATACTTCTTTAATTATAAAATTTCAAGGGATATATATTTATACTAGTTGCAAATTTCAATCTACACATGACTTTTAAGTGTCATTTATAAAATTTGAACTTTATTTGAGCATGCATGTGAAAACTGATACTTACTTAGAGCCATATATTCCAGATTGATCTGTCACCATTTCTGCCCCCAACTTATTCTGAGAATGTCCAAAAGAATGCTCCTTCCAAATGAATGTAATGCTTGTCACGTTTCCAATGTTAACATCTGCATCAATTAATTTTGTGTAAGTCACACCTGGCTCTAGCGTCCCACTGCAGACAGAAAAATTCAGATTCAGAGGCTCTCAGTGGTTATTTATAAAGTGGAAGTAAGACATTGTTTGCATGTGGATCATGGGAGGGAAGTTGCCCTTGCTGTTGGGAGTTATTTTTTTCTATTCATGTTGATTATCTTGGTATCAATGGCTCTGGAACTTCAAAGAAGCTGAGGTAAATGGGAAGTTTGATGAGTTGATTTTTAGGCGATGCCTAACTTGATGAGTTCTCCATAATGAAAGATCTGGTCTTGGCTTTGTAATGTTAGAAACCAAAATTTACCGACACTCAAACTCTCAAAGATGGACTAAATTCATACAAAATACAAAACTGATGTGTAAGTCAGAAGCCTGTTTATCAGCTGTCAGTAGCTAAATGCATCCTTTTTAAAATAAAATATTCTATATTTATTTATCTATATAGAAAACACAGTTAATTGAACTCACAATCAAGAGATGTTTTGGTGAACATGGCAGGAGACCAGAGAGAATCTGAACCAAAACTAGACCAGATGAGACTTCTCAATTCCTGTTCTTTCTTTCTTCCTTTCCTAATTTGTCTTCTCTTAATCTAACTGGAAAAGACACTTCACATAGAATCTGTATTTGTATCTGTATCCCAATCATGAGAACTATATGTGCTATAAGTAAACACTTAAGTGTTTGTTGAATGAATGAACGAATGTTCTATTCTAGGGCCTGACTTAGTCTATTGCATGGATAATTATTGACTCAGTGACCAGAAGACCACACACACACACTTACACACACGCACACACACACACACACACACAGAGCATGGGCACTCATGACCAGCACTTATCCCTTTAGCTGACTTCATCCCAAGATCTTTGGGTTAACGTGAACCTGAAATGCTTAATTCTCCTGAAAAGAGGACAGAAAAAACACACAAAAGCTTTACAAAGGGCAAAAGAAGTAGAGATGTGGGACATTCTCACAAATGGGAAAGGCCAGGAATCGTGTGTTCACCCCCACTTGTCCCAGTCAGAATCCTGGATGTACCTGCATGGCTCCAGCCAATGTCAACCCATAGGCTGAGGCCCTGCTGTGTGGAATTTTCTCAGAGGAACAGCTTAACAGAGACTTGGTGACCTCAGGGGGTTTGGACCATGGAGCAGCATGATGAGGTGAGGATGGGAGGAAGAGTGGGCTCTTTGAAAGCTGGGGTGCATCTGGGTAACTGCTGAGTTAGAGATGAAGAAAGCTATCGTGGAACACACTCTGGAATAGTGGGTGGGAACCAGGGTATCAACTGGAACCCCCATGGCTGAGCACTTGCTAACAAGCAGCTATCCCAGGGCCAGCTGATGTGTCTGAACTCTCCTGAGGGACTGAGTGGACGTTCACCCAACTGACCAATCCACCACCAGATCACTGCTTCTTGTGCCTCTGCCAAGTTTTTGAAGATGAGAAACGGCACAGAAAGACAGCATCTACTCCATCACCAGCTTGCAAAAAGGTACCAGCTAATTGTGTGGCTAATGTTAGTTCTAAAATGAATTACAGAATCAAATGATGAAAGTGAAATATGCCATGCAAAGATGCTAAGGCTGATCAAAGAAAAGATGAAGGACAACTCAGGATAAAAAAGGCAATTTAGCACAAGATACAGAGTGGATGTCTCTAGGGAGTTACTTCTGCTGTTGGCTACTTCAACACACACATACACCTGATATCAGTGGATACTACCATGGGAGCGTATTAGAAATTTGGCAACTGATACGATTTTTTTTTTATAAATCACTTGTAATCTGTAAAAATAAAATATGTGCTCACATTTTTATAACCTTAAATGGATTGGATAAAATATACCTTGTTCAATGTCAGTTTTTTCCTCTTTGTTTTACTATCTAGATCTACAGTTTCATATCATCATGTCGTAATGTTTTTTTTTTTTGTTTGTAACTAGAATTTGTAGAAGAATAGATAATGTCTTCTCTTTCATATCTTGAAATAGGTTCTGAACAGGAATGTCACATGTCACACTGAGCCAGTAGTATTGTGGGAAATGCAGAGAAGAGACAGCTGGGTAAGCATTAACCCCAGACCCAGCGCCAGGGCAGCTCTGTCCCCTTCTTACCTACCTGGTGATGGCAACCTCTCCTGTTTCCCCAGTTGTTCCACCTACAAAGAGAAATACGCTCCCTTGGGTGGCATTGTTTCCACTGAGTTTGACAGAAAATTTGTGTCTCCAGCCTGGAAGGAACAAGAGAAAAAAATGAAGGGTTAAAAATATCTAAAATGTATGACATCTGGGGCATTTTAATGTAGATGTAACTTTTAAGGTCAATGTGGGCCAAGGTCATATATGTGCATGAAAAATATAATAGAACATATACAAGTGAATTTGGGGAAGTGAATCTAAAAATACATATAAATGTTCACATTTTAATTTTGCAACAACAGTGTAATGATGCTTTTCCATGAACAGTCTTTAATTTTTTTCCAAACCATTTTATAATTTCTAAAGGGAAGTGCATGCCCTCTTTTGTCCATTATATTTGCATTATGTGGCATATTTACTATTCCAAGGCCAGGTTTTCATTTGCCATTTCTTGATAAGGAATCCAGAGAAAAAAATCTAGAAAACCTAAGGGGTCTAATACTCCTTAGAGCTTAAGTGAACTGTCTTTTCCTCTCCTGTAGAGTGTGTGCCAGGACCCCTGGGAAAGTGGGAGGGGGAGGGTGAGGGGGGTGCTTGGGGTGGACAGAGCTCAGAACAGAGCAAATTCCTTGCAAAGGTCAAGTGTCACTGAGTTTTCAGCCTGGATTCTGGAGCTGTGTCTTTATAGCTGGATACCCCTCACGAACATGCTCAGAACACAGCAGGAAAACCAACTGAAGAGCATTTTCAATCTTGTGTTCATCTTGGCATCTTTGCACCTGCTCAGCCTTCACCCCACCTACCCCACCTGACCTGTGATCATCTTGTCCGGAAGCCACTGTCCCTGGGATGGAACTGGTGCTCTCCATGGCTCACGTGCCTGTAAGCTTCCATCTTGTTTGACCGTTGGCTTCCTTGGTGCAGCATATATCTTCCTTCTTCACTGTCTTTATTTGTTTTTTTGTTTTTTTTTTTGAGACTTGGTCTCGCTATGAGGTCTCGCTACATGAGCTGAGGCTCATGTAGCCTAGGGTACCACGGACTCAAGCGATCCTCAGCCTCAGCCTCCCAGGTAGCTAGGATTACAGGTGTGCGCCACCACGCCCAGATATTTCTTGAGACTAGGGCTCACTATGTTGCCCCGGGCAGGTCTCGAAACCATGGACTCAAGTGATTCCTAGTCTCAGTCTCATTCTGTAGGTTGTGATTAAAGGCACATGCCAGTCCTCTTTTGTCTCCTTGAGTGACCGCCTCAACCAACATTCCTCCCTGCTCTCTGCCCAGTCCTCCCTCTCTTGGAGGGGCTTCTTCCTCTGCTCCTTTGCCCATCCTATGTCCTTTTCTTGGGTGATGACATCCCTAGTTCACAGCTCTGATTGCTGTCCAAGACCAAGTGGTTCTCAGCTCTCTCCAGAGGCAGAGACCTGTTGCACTCCCAGAACCTAAAAGCCTCAAACCCCCCAACATGCGAGATCCCTACCCTGCTAGCCCCCAGCCTGCTCACCCAGCCTCTTCTCCTGTGTCACCGAGTTCAGCGATGTACAGCAACCCCAACAATCCCTGCACCAACCCTCTCTGTAATCTCTGCCTCTACCCTTCTGCGCGCAGAGCTGCTGCAACTCTCTCACCTTCCTCCATGCTCCATGGAAGGATCATTTCCACATAACACTATGTGTATTGAAAGCACATAACATGACCCGATAGGCACAAGTGTGATTACCACGCTAAGGTTAGTTAGCACATCCATTGGCTCACACAGGGGAGAGACCACCGGTCCTAATAGGCCTCTCTGCTTCATCTTGCCTGCAGCCATCAGAGTGCTTCTTTTAAAAAGCTCATGTCATTTTAGCACTCTGCAGTGTCTTTCCTTTAGCTCAGAAAGAATCTAGACCCCCCCACAGCATGCACAATTTCCCAATACTGAACCTAATTTACCCTCCATGCTTCATATTACACCCCTTGCGGCCTCCCTATGCCTGGCTAGGGGTCTTCTCCAGTGTTTCCAGTGTTTACACAGGCGGTCCCTTCTCCCTAACGACCACCATTTCCCTTGTGCTCTTATTTCAGGAGTCAGCTTAGAGATCTTTTTCCCTCAGAGACTCCCCCCTGACCTGGCTGTGGAAGTTTCTCCTTTCAACCTCTCCTGACAGAGAGTTGAGAACATAGGTCAGAAGCTGAGGTTTCTGTTTTTGTTGTCTTCCCCAGGAGTCTAAGCTCACTGTATTATTTTCCACTGCAACCTCAGAGCCTGGCCCAGGGCCCAGTCATTTAGTAGATACTCAGTAAAAACTGTTCAATTTTTAAAGATAAGTACTTAAAGCATTACAATAAAACTGAGCTACAATACTTACGGGCAAATGGGGAGAGAGTCCCTGTGTTTAAAAAATAATATGATCTATTCGGTTTCATATTTTTGAGCTGAAATCTATCAGCAAAATGGCCCATCGTCGGGCAACCTTCTTGGGGACAATGGAAGCAATTTCCCTGGTGACAAAAAATAAGAGGTAATTAGAAATGTAATTAGAAAACTTGACCTTCAGTAAACTCATGAGATATATATTATTAAAGTATAAGATCTTTCAGGTCTAAATAATGTGTTTATGTTGCCTATCAGCCCACCCTGCCTGTTTTCAAGATAAAGCTAAGTAAAAAGTAACACTGAAACATAACAAACTGTCAGTAGAACTGATGGACAGAGCAAGAGAGGGGGAGGGGGGGGAACCGGCAGGGGGAAGGGATGGGCACAGAGATTAAGATGATGGTTCATGGGTGACAAGGTGGTGGTATACAATGATGTTATATACATACACACACACACGCACACATGTGTGTGCAATCAATTTAAAGGAAATTAAAAATGCCAAAAATAACAAAAAATAAAGCTAAGTAAAAAAAATGCTGAGAAAAAAAAACAACCTAGTAGGAAAATGGACAAATGATATGACCAGATAATCCACAGAGGAGTCACAAATCTACAAATAGTCAACAACTGTGGAAGGAAAAGATACTTGTCTTGTGTCTTAAGAGGTGTGAGGGATGTGCTAAGTAAGACAACGTGCAATTTTATCCTCAGATTTGCAAAACTTCAAGTGATCATAAGTCTAAGGACGGATGTAGAATGGAATGGAGGAGTCTCGTTGCTTCTAAGGAGACTCCACACTGACACCTGCAGTAAGCAACTTGTGACGTGTAAGAAAGATGGACTTTTATTTGGGCTCTGACACCATATGCCATAAAGAAACTTTCTCGGGAGCACTAAGGAAAGAACTGGAAATAACCAAAATGCACCAGGAGAGGTGTGCGTGAATCAACGGTGGCTGATTGTTAGAAAATAAATATGCAAGATGGCTGTACCTCAAAGTAGATCTCAAATTTACAAAAGTTAATGATAAAAGCAAATCCAGAGACTCATGGAAGGACACTAATGCTTTGGTATTTATCAGATTCACTTCAAACTTTGCCTAAGAGTGGGAGTGTAGGGAAATAAGGACCTTTGCTTTTATTGATCTGCTTTAAAATCTAAAGTAATACTAGCAAAATGCTAACTTAAAAAGACAAATCTGGGTATTGCTGGATTGAATGGCAGTTCCATTTTCAGTAGGTAGAGAAATACTGGATGACCTCACTTATATGAGGGGTAGAGGGAAAACAAACAAATGGGACAAGAAAAATCTGAAACTGTCAATATAACTGAAGCATAGAGCAAGAGGGGAGGGGAGGGTAAAATCAGGGGAGGAATGGGCACAAGAGGTTAAGATGGTTCACAGGTGATAAGGTGGGGGGAGAACCTCAGGGAAGACAACGATGTAAAACACACACACATATATTATGTAAAATACACACATATATGTCTAAGAATTAAATGGAAAAAGTCTGGGTAGTAGTGTTTGAGTATCTGCTTCTCGAGGTTTTAGACCTTTAGAATTATAAAGCATGAGCATTTAGACTGGAATTATAATAAAGCACCTAATTTAAAACTTCCATTTTTTAATGAAGGAAAATTCTAAGTAATAATAATGGTAAAGGTAATAATAATGGTAGTAAGACTCATATTTATTGAGAGCTTAGCTTGTACCAGTCACTATTTTGACTTAGAGGCATCTCAATCAATAAACCCCCCAAAACCCCCTTAAGATAAATGATACTTTCAGTCCCTTATTTAATAGATGAGGAAACTGAAGCACAAGGAATTAAACAAATCTAGCAATGATATAAGAACGTGCACTGCACAGTCTGGCATAAGGACACCTCCTACTTTATTTTCTTTTACTTATTTTCTTTTATTATTTTATTTTCTTGATTTCATCCACCTGGCTAAGCGATGCTCTTAATCTCTGAATGTGTCCTTTCTCTACTTGCCTCTACCTACTGGGGAGGGGAGTGTACCCCTCTCCCCTCACACCTCATCACAAGTGCTGGGACTTACAAGAGACTTCAGCTAAGCATAGCACATTTCCTGCCTTGGTTCAATGGACTTAGGTTTCTAAAGCATGAGAAGGAAAGTCTACAAACTAGATTTCCTTTTTCCCTTTCCCAGCGAAAACCAAATGGAAAACATGTTCCACTTGGATCTGGTGCCACGTGCTTCACGACACAAGCCCAATCAGATTTGGTGTCTTGTTCCGTATGGGGCTCTCTGGGTCCATGTCTTCGCTGTGCTTTGCATAAATAATTGAATTTCAGTGAGATAATTTCCATGTTCCAACTAAACGGCAGTGTGTTCGCTTGCCTGTAGAGATGGGCTGGTTCAGCCTTCTCCAGATATCTTTGAACATGACATTTAAAATATGAGACATGGAGAATTTTTAGTCCTAGACTTGAGGAGGATCTAATGATTGAGAACAAATAGCCCAAAAAAGCAAAAATGGAAATAATCACCAAAAGCGCTTCATCAGCCAGAATACCAAGAGCAGGTTTTGTTAGGTAAGTCCTTTAGTAACCTGATTACTCTTTACTACTCTGCACAGAAATAATCTATTATTCCCCCCAATTGGCAGAGGTCACCCCCCTTTTTTTTGGTTACATACTCAGTCTTAATTTTTACCTGGCTGATCATACTTCAGAAATGACTTGCTAATTAAATTTAATGGCAAAATGCTTTACTTACTGCTTTAAAAGATTCGTAGGATCTACAAGGATAAGCGATAAATGCATCAGGATTGAGAACGCTTTCAATATAGAAGCGATGACTTCGGGCGTGGTTGCAATCAAAGAAGGAAACCACTGCTGTGAAAACAATTTCCAATTAACTGATGATAGTGATGGATTGATGAACAGATAACTGAAATAGAAACTATTTCTTGGAAAAAATAACATTAAATGACAGGTTTTTGTCCTGGGGGTGGAGTCAGCCACTCCTCTTTGTGTAGGTATGCAATTGCACATTTATCCATATCCCAAGTAATTTTCTTTGCACCAAAGAATTCTGTGTGTGAGTCTAGAGGGACATTCTTCAAGGTAAATGTACAAATGCAAAGGTGGGTGACCATGCTGTGATGCTGTTATCCCCAACTCTTTCCAGATCTCTGATATTAGCACTTAGATGATAAAGAATCTCTGGGCACCTAGCTCTTCTTCCCTAGGTCAGTTAACTCTCTGTCTCTCCATCTCTGCAAGAAGAACTAAACACTCTCCTATTCAATCACAAAACAGCCTGCCAGGCATACCCACTAGAGTTACAAAGAGTTAGGTCAGCAGCATTATAAGGAACACTAAAGACAGATTAGCTTTATTATTGTCAGGCAACCTCAATGCTATCAGTAGTGAGGATTATTGTAACAATAAATTAGATAGAAATTCACCTTGTGGAGTTAAAAAGTATTCTAGTCATGGATGCTTTCTTTACATCATGTAACAACATTTTTCTGTGTGGCATGGACTGTTGTTCCAAAGCTTAGTTGCCTTTGAGAAAGGAGATTTTGGATTCAATATATATGGCAGGTCATTATTCTATAATAGCTGCCTTCTGTCTGCAATGAATTACTCCAAGGCCTCATACCTTTAGAACATAATGCTACCATTTCTTCCTTATAGATACGCAAGCAATTTCTCATTCCCTCAGCCAGCCTGAAGCTAGTTGTATGACTTGCTTTGGTCAACAGAACATGGAGGAGTGGATACAATGCAAATTACAGGGCATCTTCATTGAGATGATCCAACATCTCCTTGTTGCCTTGGAAACCAGCCTCCATGTTAAGACATCCAGGTGAACTGACTGCGGAGATGGGTCCTTGAGGATAATAGGTCAATCAAAGGGGAGAGGCAATTCCAAGGCCAAGACATGGGGGCCTGTGTCTGACCTGCCTAACACGCTTACTCCAACCCAGTTCCCAGCTGGGGGCAATCACATGAGTCACCCCCACAGACACATGACAAAGCAGGTCTTGGCAGAATTCTGTCTGAATCTGGAGGCTCAGAACCATGAAAATAAAACCACTGTTCCCACAAGTCACATTGCTCCTGTAAGTCACTATGATTTTTAGGCAAGATAACTGAGACAGCATCATTTTAAAGTAATGTAGTCAGTGGACATCAGTCATTTTCATTATTTTTTTTTAAACAAGGACTTTTTTTTTTATATTGTATCTCTTCTACAGAGTCCTATGTACTTTTCTTACCTCAGGGTTTCTTCTACAGATTTCATTGCATACTTAATTGTGGTTTAGACAAGAGGATTCATTAGAATATTGAGAACTATGACTTTTAAGAGTACATGGTTTCTTTGGAATCTATACAGAATAACTTGCAATCTTAAAGCTTGTCTAAAGATAACATGAATGATAAAAGGTGCTTTAAATCTAATAAAGTTGTAGAGATAGTATCATGCTTCAAAATGATAGTTTATGATAAGTGTCTAGTTTTCTTGAATTCATTCTTTACAAAATTTTAAGTGTTCTGTATGTAACACATGCAGTTATGTAAAGGAGTATGGTAGCTTATATTTCATCCAAATAGTAAGGATTTTAAATCATTGTAAAGAAAATAAGAAGATAAATGAGTTTTATATAAGTCTTTTAAAAATGAATTTGGCTTATCTATAGTAAGTGGAATTGGCTCTAATTCAGTTTGAGCAGTTGACATGGCAGTAGATTAATCAGTATTTTTTATTAGGTAGCTCTTACTAATAGATGATTCAGTCACACTTATTCACTCAGCACACATAGTAATACTTTAAAATTCACGTCTAAAACGAAGAAGAAATTCAAGCTACCTCAGTGTCATGCTCTGTGTGCCTTTCCTGGATAAAAGCCCAATGACAGCTCAAACAATGACATCATCTAGATATTCTGACCACATAGGATCAGCCAGTGAGATGTTTAGAATCATTGGATATTTATCATCACATAATCATCTATCATATCATTATGCATTATTCTATATTTGTATTTTATTATTTATATGATGATGAAATGTAGAGATAGGGAAGATGGAATTTCCAAACAAAATCATTTGTGCTTACAACTAAGTGCCTTATAGATATACTATTATTGTAATTATTACAAAAGGTTAAATACTATTTATTTAACTTGTGATCAATTTGTGACCCAGAATGATTCTGTTAAAAAGCCCAACTATGTGCCTCCTCTACTCCCCCCATGGCCTTCCTCTCACTTGAATAAAACTATTTACTATAATGCATCAGTTTCTATTTTCTCCCTCTGTTCTTATTCTTTGTCTAACCTCACACTCCAGTACTCAACTCTCATTGCCACTTCTGTCTTTCTGTCACAACAGGCTCCTCATTGGAACCTCATGCAGGTTCCTACCCCAGGCCCTTTGCACTTGCTAATCCGGCCTCTGTGCCTTGAATGTCCTTCCTCCACATCCACACGGTTAACTTCTCGAGGTCATCTACTTACAAGGACTCTCTAGCCACCCATCAAAACTCTGCTTCACTCCCACTGTCAACAGCATATTCCTATTCCAAGCTTTATCTTGTCTCCTTAGTGCCAATTTCTTTATTATCTAGAAACTCTAACATTAACTCCTTCAGGGAAGGCTTTTTGCCTTCATTCCAACGTCTGCTGTTCCAAGCAGTGTGCGTCTGGCGCAAGCACTCAGAGTCGACTTGACGAACGAATGAGCACTCTCTCTAGCTCCTGTTCAATGACCTTTGAGACATCCCATCAGGCACTGGAAATGAAATGTTACTAGGAGATAGAACTGACCTTGCAAACCTCACAAAGGGTGGAGCTTCATACGTGCCTACTTGGGGCTAAACTATATTGTTGTTACATCATAAACAAAAAGATGTGGCTCCTGTCTGGGGAGGGAGCCCAGCCCAGGCAGAGTTTCCACAGCACTTACCTTTCTTATAGACATTGAGATCAAATTTAAATAACGGTGTAATTAAGTCTTCGCATCCTGGCATGTGCTTCCCGCCATTTGGGTAAAAGTCCAGGTGTCCACAAGCATTAATCGTTCCAGCCCCTGCAGAAGATGAAAGCAGATTGAGCACCTCTGAGATCCATCTTGGGGGGGGGGGTCAGGGTCGTTTCTATTTCTGTTGAAAACTGACCGAACTCAAAGAAGAGGCGAACCCCATTGGTGTGGATGACGTCCACGAAGCTGGCGTCCGAGGGGTCCAGGCGGACTTCATTCGGCATGTTGTGGAAATACGGCCCCGCAGGGTCCAGCCCTGGGAAACAGCATGAGGTCCGTTACTTGTCAGGTTGCACCCCCACAGCGCTGCCATTTTGGAGAGACAGATGGCAACGCTGAGGTGTCTTTTTTTACATGACCCATGTAGCGGGGACACATGGACAGAGCCTGAAAAGGCAGCATCTACAGGTAACCAGCGTGGGAACCGGCCATGTCAGGGTCAAGGTGGAGTGGAACATCCTGGGAGAATGAGATGCTTGGGCCCCCATGAGGGGAGGTTCAGAATCCACCTGGGAAGCTGACTTGTCTTTGATGGCTGTTTTATTATAGCGCCAACATCGTTTTGGGGCCTCGGTTCCTTTGCTTTTCAAAGGACATGATTGCTCAAAAACTAGCCATTTAGAAGGAAGATCGATGGCCGCATCCAGATGTTATCAATTCCATGAGCCTTCGGAGAACCTCTCAACATTTATGGCTTCTTACTGACTTGATAGGACAATGCACTTGGCAGGAAAGATTGGAGCTGCACAGTATCTGTCTTTTGACACAGGAACTAAGGAAAACAAAATCTCAGTGAATTTACTATAACCCAGTGTGGAGTTTCATTCATGGCAGCAAAGTGTACCCTAAGACACACATTAGGTTGTGTAGGTTCTGTAGACAACCTAAGACTCACAATAAACAGCCCGCATGTCCTTTCTCCTGGCTTGAGGATTTAGAGTAACAGGGGAATTTTGCCAACCAGTGGCCACAAAATAAGAATAGTGACGTCAGCTGGGTTGAGTTGGGGCCAGGTTGCTACAAGGGGAAACTTTCAGCAGGACAAGCTTGTTCAATCAAGAGATTGCAGAGACATGCATTTGAAACCCTACTTGGAATTCTTTTTTTTTTTTTCATTATAAATGATATTATTTCTTATTTTCTTCTGAGAAGAGACAGGAGCATATTAGTATGTTACAAAATATCAATTTACATACTTGAGAGGCCTGGAAAGTTCTTTGTACAATTAAACTTTTACAAGTTGAGATAATGATAGGTTCACATGCAATGTAAGAAGCAATACAGAGAGATTCCACATGCTTTTAACCTATTTCCCCAAAGGCAATATTATGTAAAGCTATAGTAATGTATTGTGACCAGGAAATTGACATTGGTACTATCCACTGATCTTAGATTTTCAAAGTTTTACAACCTGTGCTTGTTTGTAAGTATATTTACTTCTGTGTCACTTTGTCACATTTGTAGATACTCAAGTCTACCATCACAGTCCAGATCCTTAAGTTCTCACTACAAGAATCTTTTGTTTTCCACGTTCATATTTATATTACCAACAAGTCCCACCTTGTCTCTAACCTATGGTCATTACTAATTTCTTCTCCATCTCTGTAATTTTGTTCCTTTAAGAACTAAAAAGACACTTCACCAAAGAGGAGATACAGATGGCTAATAGACATATGAAAAAATGCTCCACCTCACTAATAATTAGGGAAATGCAAATTAAACCACACTGAGATACCATCTTACACCTGTAAGAATGGCCCACATAAATAAAACAGACAACAAATGTTGGCGCGGATGTGGAGAAAAAGGAACTCTCTTACACTGCTGGTGGGAGTGCAAACTGGTTCAGCCACTATGGAAGACTGTGTGGAGGACCCTCAAACAATTGAATGTGGACTTACCATTCGACCCAGCAATCCCACTACTAGGAATATACCCAGAGAACCTACTTGGAATTCTTAACATTTCTAGAGAAAAAAATCTTCATTTGAAATTAAAACAAATGTGTGTGTGTGTGTGTGTTTGTACAGAACTGGAACCTTATTGTTTTAGAAACAGAAAGTATACCTACTGTGTGGTATTTCTGGGATGGGGCTGGGATAGGTAGCTCAGAGTTTATTGGAATAACAGGTGCATAAATAGCCCATAGACTCTACGATATTTGTGTCTATGAAACAGGACAAAGATGCATTAGAGACAGCGTGGGGAGCCCAGAGAGTGTGCTGCAGCCGGGGGAAGGGGTGGCCGAGTTGGGTCTTGCAGCAAATATTTAGGGAGAGACACCATGGCCTGTGCACAGACACATGGGATGACACGGTGAAGTGTGAACTGTTCCCCTGACAAGCTAAGAAGCTCCAGGCGGTGGAATGTGCCTGGTGGTGGCATGGCAGGGCTTGCATGGGCAAGGCTGGGCTGAGGCGCAGCCAGAGGCAGGCAGGTGAGCAAGGAGGCCTCCAGGGCACTAGAAGGAACCAGGCATGTCAAGGAGACGCGGAGCAGCTGAGTGGCCATCAGTGGGGGAGGCAGAGGAGGGAAAGGCAGGCCAGCTGGCCAATAATGAAGCTGGTATTTTTATCTCCAGTCACTTGACCCAATTGGCTTGGAAATGAGCGTGCAGGGGAAGGGGATGATTAACAATCATGCATGAACGCCACATTGGTAATTGGAGATGCTACACCCTGTGACTGACTCATTTTTAGACTGAATCGCAATCCAGGCTTAATGCTCACAATTTGAGTCACTGGAATGACCTGGGCCTGGGCCTTCCACAAGCCCACTCAGCACTGCCAGTCTACACTGGGTGAGCAGCCACCATGCAGGTGTAGAAGATGATCCTTCTAGGACCATCAGCAGGCTCTGACTGCTTTGCACAAGCAGAGCGGCCCTGTAAGCATCGAATTAGGCATAACTCCTTCAGCATCCTGCAGGGGAAGCCCACACCGGCCAGGACTGGCCACCCAGGAGAGAGCCTGGGGCGTGCCCTTGAATGTGGGTTGACACTCTAGGCTTTTGTTTCCGGGGGAGTGACATTTCCTCTAGGTTCACATTCGCTGCTGCCACTTCACTGGGGGTTCAGACACGGTGTGTTTGCACACTGTGAACAGACGTGCAAGCACATTCTAGGCCCAGCTCCAGGGCAGGCTTACCCGTGATTCTCCCGAGGCCGGGGACCCGCGACCCTGCTTCCCCGGCCAGGTGGGCTCCCAGACTGTGGCCGATCAGGTGCACTTTAGAAGGGGAATATCCAAATTTTTCCTGATGGGATTTAAAAAAAGGAAAACAGAAAAAGTATTTTAAAAAGAGGGAGGATGACGCCAACGGGCTAACAATAAAAAGGCACAGACTCACTTCCCCCTCCCTGAACTTGGAAGAAGACAAGGGGCTCCCAGGTCCACCCGTATCCAGCCGAAGGGGGGACCACGGGGTGGGCCTGGAGGGAAACCTTCAGTCTGTGCTCCTCTCCCCATGCAAAATGGCCTCCTAGTTACCAGGAGCAACGAACAGTCCAGAACAGAGTCTCAGCATCTTCATCCCTACCCCTTCCAGCCTATCCCCAGCACAGGTCAAAGGCACCTCAGTCCACACTGCTGTCTGTCTCACCCCTGCACATTCCTGCCTCACCCCTGCACATTCCTGCTTCACCCCTGCTCATTTCTGCCTCACCCCTGCAGAAAGTCTTGCCTTACCCCTGCTCATTTCCTCCAGGCAGCTCTAGAGGAGATCAGGCAGAAGGCTGACTTTCAAAGAGGGGGTGTTGAGAATATTCACGAGATTATGCACCTGAAAATTCTCACCTAGTTTCAGGGGAACAAAGGAGCAAACATTTTTTAGTGCCATCTAAGTTTCAGGCTCTCTTCATGATGCTCGTGAAAATCAAGCAATTTCCTTCACTTGCATAAATTGGTAATTTGATCAAATGTTCCACCTTTCCCACAGTAATGGCAATCTTCTGTGCCTCTTTAGGAAGTTTTCCTCTCATTTACATGTGAATTGCTGCCTCTGAATGGCTCCAGTCTGGTCCTGAGGGGGCCCTTTCTCTGCTGTCATCATTTCAACCTGCTCTTTCCCACCCACCTCTCCAGGCTGGCATCTGAACTGGCTTTGTCTTCCTCTCCCAGTCTCCTTCCCTCCATCTACCTGCAGCTTCAGTCCCAGGCACAGCTTGCCCTGGGCTTAGTCCAGACAGGAAAGTGGGCACCTCACTGGGGTGAGGGGACAGAACTGAGGTGGCCAGACAGCAGCTGCCCCCAGAGAGGATGTGGCTTCAGGGTTACCCCCCGGGTTGCGGACTCCTGCTCCTAGTCCTACAAGTTATTTTCTTGGATTTGGAAGAGTCCACAGCTTGGGCCTCAAGTCTAGAAAACTTACCACACACGCTTCCATTTCCATCCTTTTTTTTTGAGACTAGGTCTCGCTATGTTGCCTGGGGTAGTCCCGATTCCATGGACTCAAGCGATCCCCAGCTTCAGCCTCCCAGGTAGCTGGAATTACAGGCTCCCACCACTGCACCCAGCTGCTTTTTCGAGACCAGGGCTTGCTATGTATGTTGCCTGGGGTAGTCTCGAACCTGCTAGCTCAAGTGAACCCAGGCCTCTTGCCTCCCAATGCTTGGATTATAGGTGCGCACCACCACGCCCAGCTGCTTCCATCCTTTTGACACAAAGACCTCTCAACCCTTTCCTTGACAGAGGAGAGACTGGGGGCAGAGATGAGTGGCACCTGGCTCCTTTCACAGTCTTTGTCTAGCCAAGTCTTCCCAGCACCAGTCCTATCCCAGGGAGCGCGGCTCCTGGCCTCCCCCACGCCCTTCCCTTGGAACCACCATGCTCCCCTGGAACCCTGAGCCCCTTGCAGAGGCCAAGCTCCCAGCCAGGGCCGTGAAACCTTTGCTGAATGAATGTGTGAACCTCCTTAAAAAGCTGAAGGAGTCACCAGCCTTTAGATTTCACCTCACTGCATTTTAGGGTGGGACATTCCTTTCTATCCTGGTGGAACATTTGCAAATGTCTGGATTTTCTCAGGCATATTCCTTTGGGATAGGTTTTTTGTTTCCCCCTCAGAAAATGTTTAGCTGAAGGAGCTGTTCCTGCATTGGCCTAGAGACCTAATTCCCTGCCATTGGACGCTCTTTCTGCGGGGAAAGGCATTTCAAACTCTACATAAACAGCATGCGGAAGAAGGAAGCAGTTTATACCCATGAAGGATGGGTTCACAGTCTGAAGAAAACTAACCCGGATGGTCCTACATGCTGAGGAGGCACTGACCTCCGGTGGAGGCGGAGCCTGAAGGGATACCGCCACCTTGTGGCACAGTGTAGAACTACAGGTACTTTCACAAGAATTTCCTTTTTCTGGTTAAGGAAAAATCCTTCATTATTTGATATGTTTAATATCTGGGTTAGCTAATGAAAAGAACATGAAAGTGTCCAACACTGTCGGTGTGGTGATGAAAAGCCAATTAAATATACTTAAAAAAAACAAATCTTACCACGAGAGTATCAATAAAATAAGCCACTTCAGCACCCACGACACGGAGATTGTTGACAGCATGTATGTATTCCAGCGAGCCGTTGATCCAGTTTAAATTAATGCAGTTCACATCTTCTACCTTTAGCAATGCCTGGTACAAAGATTAAGTATAAGTCTAAAAAAGGAAAGAATTTATAGAAAACCAAAAGATCTGGACAACTGATTCCATAATATGAGATAACACTGGCAGGCAGTGTCTACTACATGCTGGTCCCTTTTACAGGTATTAGCTTGCTTAATTCTCACCTACAGATAAGGACACTGAGGCACAGATAAGTTAATGACCTTGTCCACAATCACAGAGCTAGTAAGTAAAACTATGAGGCGACTCCGGTAGGCTGACTCCCGTACATTGGATGGCCTTATAAATAATGAATTGCTTACTCTGTTAGCAGTCTATTAATCTTGAGTAAAAGAAAGGGACATTAATTTCATGGAGTGAACATGGGAAAGTTTCCCCTTTTACATTAAACAAGAAATTGATTGTGCCATTCAATCTTTTGTCAAAGGTGAGAATTTACCAAAGAATAATTAAAACAATATGCTTCCATTATTCTTCAATTCAGACGAGATCGGGTGCATTCAGGGTGGTATGGCTGTAGACTATTCTTCAATTCACACTAAGAGAAACTTAACTAAATGGGAGATAGATCATTCATGTGACACTTTGGATCAAGGGCAATGGAAATAACCCAATGGAAGATTTCTATGAATACCCATTGATGCCTTGCTAAGTATGCTCACGTTAAACATAAAGCTTTCATACTAGTGTAAAGGGGAGTGTATTAATATCATACATTGCACATTTCCTGTTGCCATTTGCCATCTGCTTTCCATCCAGGTATGTTGATACGGGTGATCTTGTCTGTTCCAAAATGTGAAGCTTGGATAGTTAAATCATTAACTGCGCTGATCTCCTGTTTCAAATGAAAGGAAATTAAAGTGAAATGATAACTTAAAACTATTTAACATTTAGTAGATTAGTCCTAATCTGCTCAAAGCCTTCCATTAAATTTCATTTTAATAATCTCCTGCAATATCGTTTTACTAATGAGATGGTTACTGCTACCTACTTGAAAAGTAGCAAGAAATTGTTCACACATTCTGAAGTTCAATAAATAAATGCAATCATGAAGAAATAAAAATGTTTGATGTTAGGGTCATGGTTATAAGACAATGGTGGATCCATTTCAATCAGAATTTCAGTGTGCTTTACTTCTGCATGGCACTGTTTTAGTTGTTGGTGTAATTTAAGAGAATTGTCTTATTCTCTGATGTGAGACTCAGAAAAACAAAGGGCAAAAACAGGTTGCCCACTCCATTTTGTGAGGGAAGAATAGAGAAATGAATCTCACCACATGATATCAAAAGCATACTGGAGATACTTCCAGTCTTTAAAGTTACATTAAATAAGATGCCATCAAATATTCTAATGCATTTCTTGTATTTTGTCAGGTTGTTTTCATAACCAAACGCTCAAAGACTTTAGAATATCTTAATATAAGTGATTTTGTTATTAAAAAAAATCAAAAGACACAAGACTAAGCAATTCTATAGAGAAAAAAAAATGAATAGTTGAATCAGCAAATAGCAAGTTTGACAATGGGGGATGCTATAAACTGGAAAGTTGCCGTTTAGACATGTACAGAATTCAAATGAAGAACCTATTAGTATCTCCATTCAATAGTAATATGCCATTAATCATACAATTTGCTGGCTAGTTAAAGTACACGCAAGACTAAGTGAATGATTATGAGAATCATAAGTTGGTTTAAACAGTCATTGTAATATAGCTAGCACTCATTTCTATAAGCAGGGATTGTTCTAAGCACTTCATAGAAAAGCTCATTTAGCCCTCCTAACACTGCAAGGTAGGAAGTAATCTCGTGAATTTGGAAGGAAGGGGCACAATGAGAGGTGAAGTCACATGTCCAGGGGTACAGCCACCTAAACATCCTGCGGAGGGCGCTTAAATCCTCGCAGTCCTTCTGGAAGACCACAGAGCTCTAAAGCTGTGATCTGATTGTAGTGTTCTCTACAGAGAGGACACAGACCAGATTTGTGGGCTTTGCTCACAGGTAATAAAATCAACCCCTCCAGGTCTAAGAAACACTACTCTACTAAATCAAGTTATCCCAAGTGCAAAAACATCAGTCCATTTGTGCAGCTAAAAAGAATTCAAATTCATTCCATCTCCATCTAGAGCCTCTCAAGTACCTGCTCTCTTCTTTTCCTATACTCCCAGAATCCACTCATTTTGGAGAGGGAATTTACTAGAAAAGGTTGACTAGCTATTAATTAATTAAGCTATTAATTAATTAGTTAATTAATTAATTTTGCCTTTCCCCGTTGTGAGGCTGTTTTGAAGAAATGGAATCTGACAGTGGGATTCTGATGAGTCATGTTGTCTAAACTTCCTGCCTGGTCACAAAAGTCACTGAGGATTTAACAAAGTAGAAAAGGTAGAAAAAATGCTTACGCTCACTTCAGATTCAAGCTCACCTCCTTCTCTTAAAATGGCACCTAGAAAATGAGACACTTCCCAGAAAATGGTGGAATTCCTATGGCTGTCACAGTGCTGTATGTGCCCCTTTGGGAGTCACGTGTGCCTGGGGGAAGTGGGTCGATTTTACTCCTGCCGTAGGGAGCTGTCATGACCTGGAAGTCTCAAAAGACCGACTTCTTGCCTCAGGTTCAGCCTGGATAGTTCTTCCCTCCAAGAAAAGAATGTGCCAAAGAGTGTTGCACAGCTCACTTCTGCTTTCTCATAAGCACAGGCCTCGATATGACACGCAGCAGAGGGATCAAGTCTGGGATGATCCTTGTCTTCTGTGTCACACCTGAGTCATCCTGTGTCCTCACCATTGTTAACGAGCACCTTGACAGCAAGCCCTCAGGCAAAGTCAGGGCACTTCTGGCTTGGCACAGGACTTTTCCCAGATGAGAGGAAGGAGGGAAGATGTGGGGAAGGCTGGTTTCCAAGCTCTCTTCACCGGGAAAGTCCTTGGTTTCTGACGGTCTTTGTTAGTGTTGAGGTATAGTCACTTGCTGGAAGGGCTGGTTTTTGCCGCCTGTCTTAGCACGTTTCCCTGACAGAGTCTGAGTGAGTTCAGGGTGTAGCACAGAAGGATAGTCACACAGGGCTTCCCATGACACGGGGAGTATGTCCTCTGTCTGGCACAGCCATCACCAGCCCGGCGTGGTTGATGAGCACTTGAACTGTGGCTGGTGCAGCTGAGGAACTGATTTTGAACGCTAGTGCTTTTATAGTCGTCTGCAGTCAGCTGCACAGACACACAGGAACCCTTGGTTAGCGGGCACCTCTTGGTTCTCCCGGCTGCAGGAAGGTCAAGTGTGGCCATAACAAATGCCCCCAAACCTCTCTGAGAACTCTCAACAGAGACCTAGGCACCCGGAGGAAGCCGATGGGAAGGAGCACACACTTAGCCTCTGAGCTACTTTTCTAGTAATTCCACATGAGAGGACATCTTCTCTGTCCCCAGCAGGGGCATTCACCAAACAGTCAGCATGGCTGCCTGAGCTTTTCTGCTGTGAGAAGCCCCCATCCATCAGGACACCCCTCCCAGCCTTTCCTGGTTCCAGTTCCCAGCCCCAAGGAAAGGTGAGCCTCTGCTCCCTCTACTTCCAGTCCTTCTTCTTCTTCTTCTTTTTTTTTTTTTTAAAAAAAGACACTAAGTCTCACTATTTTGCCTGGGGTAGTCTCAAACCCGAACCCATGGACTCAAATGATCCCTAGGATTGGCCTCCCAGGTAGCTGGGATTACAGGCATGTGCCACCATGCCCGGCTACTTTTTTGAGACTAGATCTCACTGTTACCCAAGGTGGTCTTGAACCGCAGACTCAAGTGATTCCTAACCTCCACCTCCCAAATAGCTGGGATTACAGGCACATGCCACCACACTCAACTGCTTCCACAGTCTTTTATTTGTACTTTATATACAGATCATAACTCATGCTCTAAGAGATATTTTATATGCCCTACTTCTTCTAATAAATTGAAGATGCTGTCTTGTCTATTCAGTGAAATACATAATAGACACTATTGCTGATTTACAGTTGACAACTGGAAGGTTCTCGATGACTTTATTAGCTAAACAATAGATCCTCAGAAACAACAGGCTCATAGTCATTTTTATATTGAAACACTAAGACATTTAAGATGAAAAAAATGAGCTTACAACACTCAAAGGGAATAGTCACTTATATATGTACAATAAAAAATAAAATTACTAAATAAAAAATAGTCAATTTAAAAATGGGCAGTTATTTAAGAAGAGGCTACTAACTACATTGACTCTTCTAGATCAACAGCCACCTACTGTTCCCTTGAATAAGCTGTGTCAAGTCAGCAAACTCACTTACCTGGTAGACTTCCGGATTCCGTCTTGTGTAGAGCAGAAAGCGAGTATTTATCTTCTCTGGAGACCAGGGTAAACCTGCAAACTGTCTGGATAAAGTCCCCGTCCATGGTAAGCCATCTTTAAAGCACCCTAGCCTTTCATAACAAACTTCATTTCCTGCAGCAAAAAGGTGGAGGTGTTAGGTCCAAGAAAAGCTGTTTTCCACACTGAGGTCTCATGGTGGCCAGGGGTGGGGCCTTGGGATCCTTTTCTAGGAAAGGAGAGTAAAGTGGGGAGCACTGACACAGTCTATGGGGAATACAACAGTCCATGGGGAACACAACAGTCTATGGGGAACACAATAGTTGACGGGGAGCACTGACACAGTCTGTGGGGAACACAACAGTCTATGGGGAGCACTGACAGTCTGTGGGGAACACAACAGTCTGCAGTGAGCACTGACAGTCTGTGGGGAACACAACAGTCTACGGGGAGCACTGACAGTCTGTGGGGAACACAACAGTCTACGGGGAGCACTGACAGTCTGTGGGGAACACAACAGTCTACGGGGAGCACTGACAGTCTGTGGGGAACACAACAGTCTACGGGGAGCACTGACAGGCTTTGGGGAGCACAACAGTCTACGGGGAGCAATGACACAGTCTGGGGAACATAACAATCTACGGTGAGCACTGACAGGCTTTGGGGAGCACAACAGTCTACGGGGAGCACTGACAGTCTGTGGGGAACACAACAGTCTATGGGGAGCACTGACAGTCTGTGGGGAACACAACAGTCTACGGGGAGCACTGACAGTCTGTGGGGAACACAACAATCTACGGGGAGCACTGACAGTCTGTGGGGAACACGACAGTCTACCGGGAGAACTGACAGTCTGTGGGGAACACAACAGTCTACAGGGAGCACTAACAGTCTGTGGGGAACACAACAGTCTACGGGGAGCAATGACACAGTCTGGGGAACATAACAATCTACAGTGAGCACTGACACAGTCTGTGGGGAACACGACAGTCTATGGGGAGCACTAACAGTCTATGGGGAACACAGTAGTCTACCGGGAGTACTTACACAGTCTGTGGGGAACACAACAGTCTACGGGAGCACTGGCACTGACACTGTCTGTGAGGAACACACCAGTCTATTGGGAGCACTAACACAGGCTGTGGGGAACACAATGGTCTATGGGAGCACTGACACAGTCTGTGGGTACACTAACACAGTTGATGGGGAAAAGGTACGGAGATTTAAATTTTGATTAAATTTGTACCACTTAAGTACCATCAGAATGAAAATCTCTGGCCATTTAAACTTGCATTCCTTTAATTAGCTACATGCTTGAACATCTTTTTGTGTATTTCTGGCCATTTGTACCTCTTCCATGGATGAGAGCTGAACAGTCTATGCACAATTTTCTTACGTTTCTTTTCTTATTTATTTGCGAAAACCAATTTTCCCTATTAGGTTACATATTTATAAAAGATACTATATCTTTTGTTGTTTGTTGTTAATCTTTTTATTTTATAGGTTTCACTTTGTGTCTTGCAGACATTTGGCATTTTATTCAACGAAAGAACAACTTTTCCTTTATGGCTTTAAGTTTTTGTCTTGTTTAAAAAGTCATTCTTACTATAAGTTTATTAACACTTTTACACCTTTTATTATCAACAGTCAACAGAATGAAAAATTCTACACTTAATTCACTCTTAAATGTTCATCTATCTGGGATTCCTTTTACTGTAGAAAGTAAGATTTTTTTCATGTAGAATTTCAATTCTCTTAGCAGAAATTTATACCATTTAATCATATTAATGTCTTCCACACCTGTGGTTTTTTCCCTTTGTTTATTTATATGTCATCATAGTTTTTTATTTTTTTTTAATTTTTATTAAGGAAACACCACAGGATTTTTTTAGTTATATTCCCCCCATCTTTCTTCTGCATTAGTTTCCATTTTTATTTTTAGTAATTAAATTCTTCCTTCAAAATTACTTGTTCTTTTCTAGTTTCTTCACTTCTTGAGTCATTATATTTTGATATATTCTGCAATTGAAGTGCTTTATTTCCTCTTTGACCTATAAGTTCTCTGAAGGAGCATTTGAAATAAAGCACATTTCATAGTTAGTTTTAATTAGTTAAGAAGCTGTATTCATTGGCACATTAATTCATATTTTATTAATCCCCATTTTCTAAATGAGTCATTTCTCTATCTTACTATGAGCAACCTTTCCCAATGACATAGAAAAGATGGAAATAGATTCACTAATCTATTCAAGAACTATTTATTCGAGTGCCTATTAGACACCAGATTTTGTTCTCAGCACTGAGGTTCCGCAGCAGGATGAAAATTGTAGTTGTTATGGAATGTGTAGTCTAGTGGGGGGAAGGAGAGGGACAGAAAATGAGTCAGAACATAAATAAAATACAGAATATGTTGACCAGTTGCAGGCTCTAAGAGAAACACAATGGCAGATATATGTGTATACAGGTGAGGTGGGGCTTGCGATTCAAACCTGATCGACCTCACTTAGAAAGGGGACATTTGAATACAGGCCTGGAGGGAATAGAAGCAAACTCTGTGGGTTTCAGGATGTGGGAAGCAGCATTCTAGGAGTATGTCTGATATGACCAAGGAACTGGAAAGAAGCTGCCTAGACCTGGGCTGGCAGAAAATTTGTTCCTGCAGCCCATGGCGCAGGTGGCAGAAGGCATCGGGGGGCAGTGAGTAAAGTGAGTTGACAGGCCCAGGTTGGCGTCTCTCTAGAGAACAGACTGAAGCAGGGCAAGGGAAGAGGCCAAAAGACCAGCTAGATGGCTTCTGCTGTGAGGGAGTGAGAGATGGGGTGCCTAGAACCAAGGAGGAAGCAGGGAAATGTGAGAAGCAATCAGGTCCTGAATATGTTCTAAAGGAGGGACCAAAAGAGTGTGCGGATTGCCTGGCAGCGAGGTGCCACAGGGGAAAATGTCAGGAACGATATGGAGGCTTTTGTCCGAAGCACCAGCAAGACTGGCGTTGCCACCAGCTGGAATGGGGAAATCTTCAGGAGGTACAGGTTTGGGGGCGGAACTCAAGAGCTCGCTTTGGAACCTGTACATTTTCTAGGAAGAGACACTTAAATGGAGATGTCCATTTGATGTTCACACGAGACTGGGATTCCAGGGACATGGTCAGCAGGAGAGATGCGTTTGGAAGTCACGGTGTTGAGGGTCCTGAGTGTGGGTGAGATCACCGAGGGAGTGGCAGGTAAAGAGGAAGGACAGTGCGAAGACGGAGCCCTGCGACACCCCATCCTCATGACATCAGGAAGAAGAGGAGGACCAGCAAAGATGACAGACAGGAAGTGACCAGGCCAGTAGGAGAAAACTCAGGAGAGCGTGGTCTCTTAGAAACCAGCTTAAAATCTAAGGGATGAATCAACCAGGAGTGCTAGGCGCTGCTAATTCCCATCAGGTGAGGATGGGGCATTGATCACTGGCTGACCAACATGGCGGCCATGGGTGACCTTGACAAGCACGGTTTTGGTGAACTCTGGGTGTAAACGTCAGATTGGAGTGAGCTCAGGACAGAAAGGTGAAGAAACAGGAAACCCCAATAGACACTCTGCTAGGAAGTGGGAGAAATGATCCTTCTGTGTGCTGCTGGGAATGACCCTGTAGGAGGAAAATGGGCAAAGTGGGTGAAATAGAGAGGGGCGTTGCTGCTCTCCTGGAGCAGGTGAGAAGTGATGGGGGCTCAGAGGAGGAAGGGTTGACTTTTGTTGGAGTTTTTTTTTTTCAAAGAATCAATAATCTAATTTTAATTTTTTTAATAATTAGTTTTATTTTTTTAATTGATTGCACATATGTGTGTATATATAGAAATGATTGCACACATATATATGTATATATATGTATATGTATATTTTTACATTGTTGTCTACCCCAAAGTTCTCCTGCCACCGTGTCACCCATGTCACTATCTTAAATGAGAGAGGAGCTTGTACGGACAGGTACATTCTGGGAGTGGGACAGATGTCCTGGGGGTGGGTGTTGGAGGGTATTTCCTGCGCTTGTTTGTTTGCTTGTTGAAATAGGAAACAAGGTCAGCAGTCCCGAGTGTTGGCAGATGGTGTGAGAAGTTAGCGAAGTACTGGTAGAGCAGAATGCAATAAACCAAGAGCCTGGGAAAATGAATGGACTCCGGAAGCTGAGTACGAAGGTAACTTTAGGGTCTATTTTAGCTGAACAAGATGAATTCGCAGCGACACAGTCAGCGCGGCTTATGTTTTTCTCCAGGCACATTCAGCAGTGCAGGTGCAAGCGTGAAGTAGGCCAAGTGCTGGATTTAACGGGATCATTGTGAAGGTAAAGCTCGAGCAGCCAAGTCCACTGTGTATGGTAAGGAGTGAGTGTGATTGACCGTGGATTTAAACTGCGTGAGGAAGAAACTGAGGAGGTAGCTGCGAAGATCGGTTTTAAAATAAAATGTGTCATTTTATGAAATTTGGATCCTATGTATTATACATTGTATCATTTCCACAGCTGTCAGATTAAAAAGATTGAGTCTATATGGCATTTGTGCTATTACCCATATTGTATCTGTTAAATTGGTAACAGAATCCATTTGCATTTGGTGCTCTGGTACCTGAAATTTTAATATTTGTGCTTAATTCAATAAGTTTCCAAGCAGAAGACACTCCCTACTGAGCTTTTCTGTCAGGACCTAGTCTCCAGAGCCCAACACAGTTGCCTGGCACATGGAAGTGACTGTACTTGTTGGTTCAAAAATGTGTTAGTATCCTTGTGCAGAGAGAATTTGGAGGGGCGGGTGGCAACTTGAAATAGCAAAGTGGGGACCAAACTTTAGAAGGAGATAGCATCTGAAAAGAGAAAGTGACTATGAGAAAATAGAGCCGAGGAGACAGCTCTCGTCTTCATTCTCTATGGGACTCATCAGATTAACTGCTCTTAGCATTCAGTCAGGACTTCCCTGGGCAAGACAATCATAGGAAAGAGACACAGTTCCTGGCAGATATAAACTAATGATAACTCCATCTTCTTTTTTTTTTTTTAAATCCCATCATGGAGTCTGGAGAGCAGGAAAAACACTGAAATTCATTGATTCTACTTTAGTTAAAACATGTCAACTAACTTAGTATGCTTATAGGTACAATATCAAATTTGGGTGGTAAGAACAGACAAAACCAGTAATGACTACTTAGGAAATGCACCAGGAGTATACAGTATAAAGAGCATAAATCAATGAATATGGAGTTAATGTGTAACAAAAATCACAGAACAACATTCCTTCATAAAATCATGACACAAATTGAAAAAAATCAATGTGGGCATTCCAATAAGCATTAATCATTCATTCAGTCAATCAAATATTCATTGAGAATCTACTGTGAGTCAGGTACTGGAAATGGGAATATGCATATATTTTCTTATTTGCTGCTATATATCCATTTTAAAACTGAAGAAATTCACTCTTAGTGGACTCACTACTTGACCAAAGTCGTAAGGTTAGCAAGTGATAGAGAGCTGGAAGTCTAATAGATTATTATTCAGCATTTTTTATATTTTTGGAAATAAATGTTTTACATATGTTCGTAAGATTCACTTAGTATGGCAAAGCTGATACATTTTTCTTTGATAATTACATGACAGATATAAACAGCCAATATGTCAAAGTCTGTGTCAGATACATTTTGGACAAGAATGTACTCATTATTTTAAAAGGAGCTTAATATAAATTATGAGTCTTACCTGTAGATGTGCCAAAGAATAGGAGTGCAGTAATCCAAATTTCAAACATCTAAGTTGACCTTTTTTAATCACATAAAATTCTCTTGAAGATATTCACTCTTCGAATTTCCTAACTATAGAACAATAAACAATTTTCCTTAAAATGATAATACTTAGTATTTACATTCTAAGAACAAAAGAGCATGGAGCTCACACCACTTTTCATTCCTATGTCCTGCAAAGCAAATGTGCCTTCACCTGGACTACTCCACATTAAAAGATGTAATTACTGGGGTGTGGCTTGCATTATGTGGTCGGTAGTTAAAACGTCTGAGGTTTTGCTGTTTCATCATTAGTAATATTTTGGTTCCGCACAGACTGAGTCAGTCCTGAAAGTTATTTTAAGGATTGGGGAAGCTAGATAACATTTCAAAGGTAATGCGTTTCTGAACCAGGTGTTGTGTGTGGGTCTCATCCATCCTCTTGGTAATAATGCTATTGTCTGGAATGGTATGGGGTTACTCAACTGGGGTGTTCATATTTCCCCCTTGTAGACAATACTGAATTGATCCTTGGAGTTCTTATTAAAACTGCAAGATACCCTTCAGCCATACCACCAGGAGCCTTTAAAAATTGAGGTTTATTACTGGTAAGACCTGGAAGGTACACAGCACACCACAGTGAGGTTGTAAGGCTGCATAGAGAGAGTGTGCTTAGGGGCCTATATTGGGAACGAGGAGATGGAGGCTAAGGTTTGAAGCTCAATTTTTATCAGAGAATTTACAAATGAACTTAGAGCATGGCCAGTGATAAGGAAAAAGAAGAAAAAAGGAAGAAATACAAGTCATCCCAAATGATAAATTATATGAATCAACTAAGATGTGTTGGAACAGAGAAGCCTCCGATGGGGAGTTTATTCTTACCTATTGCATGGTTGGTTGGATATTGGTTTGAGCTGGCCCTCTTTGAACCGGGTGTCTATACATCAAAGCTCAACTCAGACACTTGCACTACAAAAAGCAAACTCAATTTCAGTATTTACAGGACATCAAGAATATACACTTTTGAGTATTTTTTTTTCTCCTAACACAATTCTGAGTGCAACCATCTACTTCGTACAAATAGATTTTGCTGAAAACATGTTAAACCACATAAATAATGTGCATGGCTAATCTGTCCCTTTAACCCATATGATTATATATTAAGTGCTGTCACTTATTTAGAGTCTCACTAGGGTTCAAATTCTGCCTCTGTCACTCATTAGCAATGACCTTGGACTCATAAGCTTCATTGGACTAATAAGCTTTATTCTGTAAAATGGGAAAATAGTTCCTAATATACAGGGTCAGTAAAGTGACTGGATTACTTAATATGTGAACTTAATATACTTAGCAATAGCACTATATTAAGTATTATTTTATTAGTCATTTTCAGCTATGTCAATGGTTAAAAGAAATTTATATTCACATATAGATTGATATACCTTCATATCATTGTACATAGTCTTTATGATATATATTAAGGTAATGCAAACTTGTCATTTTGGCAACCATGTTAACTTAAAGTGAGCAATTTAATCTGTAGATATCCTTAGTCAGTTTCTCAAGTTGTAAACATTCACAGAAATGGCTGAAATAATTTCTTTGGTTTTATTTTTCACCAACCACCGAAATAGCATTAAAAATTTAAAATACCTATGAGCCATTCAATTTTTTCATACAAGCCTTGTTACATTATGCAAGAATTGGACAAAGAAGAAATTATGAACAATAGTAGTTACAGGTCTTGGGTGCTTTATTTGGTTCAAGTTTTTCCTGACATAGTGGCCAATCCAACCTGGCATATTGCTGTGTAATGATCATAGAATACTTGCACACCAAACACCCAGTAGAAACACTGTAGAAAAAAACATGCTGGAAATTTCACAGCTCTGAATGGTCTTTTTCTCCAAGTGGAATCTCAAAGATTTGTGCTCCCAGCCCACATATAAGATCAGTGTGTGTGGCATAATCATCAGCAGAAGTTCTCAAGAGATCAGATTCCATGTCTATATTCCCAGGGACTTAATTTCTTTCTTACTAAATACTTTTAATTGAAAAAAGAAAAAGATCTACAATAATAAATATGAACATTTAAAAAAAACACTCATATTTTCGCAGCACATATTTTCTATCTTGAATGAGTCTGTTCTCGTATTTAGCATACTGTAAAACTGATAAGCATTTATCTGGTTTCCTCTCCTAGCTGAGTTGTTTTGGGACAAGGACTAGTTTTTGTCCATCACTTGTTTACCCCACCTCTAGCAATAGATCTGCTGTAGCAGACATATGATCAATATTTGTTGCAAGAAAAAAAATAGCATCAGACATCAATGATCTCATATCACTCAAGGAAATTCTTACTCCAGAGAGCTAATCATTCTAAGAATTGAAGACTCATTATACTTCAACAATGATCCTTAATGAGGGCTAGCTATTGGTGAATTCACAGATGCTTGCTGAAATCAAGACAGCTCTGCCTGAAAAGAAAGATGTCACACAGAGGAGTTAACAATAGCTTTTAAATGTTCATCACAAAATCGAAGCTGTGCTTTTGCCTATCAACGCGGCAAAATGAGAAAAACAGCAAGTCCATTGAGTTCTTGATTCAAGAGTAGAGAATAATTCAATTAATTTTGTCCCTGACATGAAAAATTATTTTGAGAACTTAGGAAAGCAGAGAACTCTTCAAGATGTCCTGAAGAACATTTCAATATGAACATCAGAATCCTGAAGAACATGGCTGAAATTTTAGAAAATTACTTTTTTGGCTATTTCTTGATGCCTGGCTCTTTAAATACCCGAGATTTCAAGAAAAATGGTGTCGCCATCATGTGGGGGAAGCAAAGAAAGAATGAAACAGAAAGACAAACACCTCAGTCATCTTAGTGCTCATTCATTTATTCACCAGGCACTGAGTGGTTGTTATATATCAGGCACCATTCCACTTCCCAGTGATGCTTCAGTGAGCAAAACAGACAATGAAGACCCTGTCTTTGGATATTCCAGTAATGGCGACAGTCAAGTAACACAGTGAGCAACTTACAGAGTGAGTGAAGAGGTGGTTAAGTGCTATGATGAAAAGTAACAACATAAAGGGAACTGGGGAGTTGGTTAGATGAGAGAAGAAAGTTGTTATTCACTCTGGTCTAGAGAAAGCGGCATTTAACAAACTCAGAGGGATGGGGGATGTCACTGTGTGGCTATCCAAGCCAGGGGACAGGTGAGCCCAGGCCCTGAGGCAGGAGTGTACTCCCATCTTTGAGGAAGAGGGAAACGGTTGGCGTGACCAAGCAGAGAGTGGGCAAGTGTGGAGGATGTGGTCATAGAGCCCCCTGGGACCAGTGTGGGCTAAGCCTGATCGGTCCTTATAACAACTTCAGCTTTCTCTCTGAGAGGAGAGATTCCCCTGAGGGCTGGCTTGACTTCCTATGTAACAGACTGACCCCACTGTAGCCAGTAGAGGGGAAGGTTGGGGGCAGAGCAGGAAGGGCATTGAGCAAGTTCTTCAGGGACATGGTATGCCCTGGTGTGTGGACCCACAGTGTAGCAAAGTTGCTGGGAGAGATGGATTCTATGTTCATTTTGAAGGTAGAGTCAACCAGGTTTCCTTTGTTATTATCTCTCTTCTTTAACTTAGTGTTTAAAGCATCTACTGAGACAGCTGAGTCCTTCATGCATTTTGAAGAGGCAGAAAAACTGACCCTCTTTTCCTCCTTTATTCTTGAATAATGGATTTTTCTCCTTTGAGCAGTGTCAGCATAATTCTTAGGATGTTTTAGTCGGACAAAAACATTTTCATGAATTTGTTTAGCTTGATTGGTTTAAAGAATGCCTTTTTTTCCCCCTGTAAATTTTTGGAAATGTGTTTCTAAAACAGATTAAGCTTCTTAAACTCTCTTTTTTTCTTAAGGCTTTATTTGCATGCACATTTTATAGTCATACACCACTTGCGTGCAGACATAAAACAAGCATTGCATAGGGAAGTATAACCTCTACCGAGGAAATATTGCTTTAAACTATTACTTTGTGAACTATAGACTATAATTAGATAGTCATCACATACTTGTTAAATTATACACAATAAAAATGCACATAGCATCAACACAATTCATTATAATTACAAGTTACTCTAGAAGGCCACTTGAAGTTTCCAAGTAGTAACTTTTCATAATAGTAATTTACTAGACCAGAATGTGGTCTATTAAAATTGCACTTGAAAAATTCATTTAAATTCTTCCACGTTCAGCACAGAAATCAGAGTGATATAATACAGAAAAATATCACCATCAAAGAGGCAACTGCAAGGAAAGGAGAGGTTGAGAGGATTTATACTTCTGCGTAGAACCGGTAAATCATGTATGGGACCTCACTACTTCTTAAATTTGTCTACATTTTAAAAGCGGACTCCACTGAAGAAATATAGCTGGAAGACTTGGAGTCTGGACTTCTGAACGAGCTCTGGGTTCATTGTCTTGTAGGACTTCTTTAGCTGTGTGATATTTAGCGACTTGAAGAGCTTCTCTGATTCCTTATCTCTGATAGGAGGGTTAAGTACCGCAGAGTGTCACTGTGAAGTAAGCTCACACTCATAAAGAACTTAGCCCAGCACAAGGCATACAGCCAGTACTCAATAAGGGAAGCTATAATAATTAGAATTTTCTCAGGCCCACCCAGTCAGTCTCCTGTTGTGCATGACGTGGTACTTGATAAACATCCTTGAGACTAGCCGGCCGCTAGTCCAAACAAGCTAAGGGGAAGGGCAAGAGGGGAAAGGAGAGTCATCCATGTGGAAGTCTTCCATGGCGGCTTCCGTGAACTTCCGGGACAAAGGGGAAGTGAGGATGGGAAGAGCTTGTGCAATGTTGGTACGCCCAGCAGAAATGAAGCGTAGAGAGAGTCATGGAAAACAGCTCATTAGGAGGCATGATGAGGTAGTTCTGTGATACGTGAGGAAAGAATGATTGCTGGGTGGGGCTCTCAGGAAGAGGAACGGGGAAAGTATGCCCAAGGACAGGTAACAGGAAGGTGACATACGGGGAACAAGCAGAAGAGGCAATTGATGATTTCTTTCAGTGTGGACTCATCTCGTTTCGATCAAGTTCTTATTTCACGACTAGGTAGCATTCCTAATTCTGACTGGTAGCTCCGTCATACGCTTCCACCCATTGCAAGGCAGACCAGAGATTAAAGAAGATTCAGTGCTGCTCAAATGCTCATCCACAAAAGAAGTGACCATGAAATTCAAGGCAAGGTGCTGTCAACGTCCTGCAGGGGGCCTGATGTGTGGCCTTGCTAATGTGTTTTGACTACAAATACTTGAGATTCTTAAATCTCTTTCCACTGTCTTCCTTCCCACCATGTTCCACCTGTGTAGGTGGTGCTGGAGTCACAAGGGGGTATTTCTGAAATCCAGCTAAGAGAGATTTGGGGAAACATTTGTAAGAAAGAGTCTGGCTCCATTTCTCAGTATTTGCTGACAGTTTCTAATTCTGCCTTTACTTTTCCCCTTTCTTTTCCAGCCCGGACAAGTGGACAAGCAAACCTGAGGGCACCTTCTTCTGGCAGGGGTGGAAAGTTCAAATTATGTGTATGTGGGGACCTTGACCTCAGTCCTATTGCTTAACCATCATCCCTTTAGCCGGTATCCTTCCTCTTCTCTTTCCAGCCATTTTTAGGCCAGCTCAGGAGCCTGCTCTGTTCTCTCCAGGAAAACTTAGATTTACTAAAATTTTAAAAAATATTTTGATATCTATTGGCTATAATTTGATGATAGTTTTGAAAACATATAAAAATCCTTTTAATTGCCTGCCTTTACAGTTTGTTGTTTAAGCTATTAGATGACCACTGTCAATACAATACTGTAAAAATCTTCCTGCTAGCTTAATTTGTGACTTTGCTGGAGTTAAAGGCAAGGGAAAAAATGGTATGGAATAGGTAAGAATGTATGAATTGTGTGTAGCTCTATTTGACTACTTAAGAATATTCACCACTCTGTTGATAGAACAGATATGCATAGCAGTAATTAAATTCAGTTGTCTTCGGCAATTTTCTGACTTTCTCATGTAAAAACTGTAGTCCTTATGTAGCACAGTATGACTTTAGAAGGACAATGGCTGTCAATGGGAAGAATTCACTTTTTATTGTCAAAATTAAGTGCAGGTTTTTCCCATTCTAATTTTTCAGGGGAGTTAACACATCAAAAAATTAAAGTGTCTCAGTTGCTTTTATTTCATATTCACATAGCTTTATATACTTACATGGTTTTTTGAGTGGACACAAATGAGAAAGCTTCAGAAACTGTCTAAGAAGCAGCAGCAACAGCAAAAAATTTTAAGTATAAAGAATAAAAATCATAGTTTTGTGCTTTAAAAAATCTTGTTATGATAGTATGTGCATGTATGAAAGTAGGAAAATAGAATACATTTTAACTTTGGGGGCTTGATATTTGATTTGTAAATATTTTGCCTATGAATTGTAGGCCCTCACTTGCACTCTTGCTCAAGACCTCATGAATATTGGGGGCATGATAAACAATAGGGTTTGCTGGACATATTTATATAGTTTTCAGGAACTTCCTGATTGCCTTATATTATTGTTAGTCATCCAGGTGTAGGAATTGATTTCCAAAAATATTGTGCTTACAAAATATTTACACATTACACAACTCATAAAGGGCTACTATCCAATGTACACAAAAACCTTATTCAGTTAAAACAAAGCCATTAATAAAGGGTCAGGAGATATGAGAAGAAAATTCATCTAAGGGGAAATGCAGAGGGCCAAAAGACACATGCAGAAATGTTCGTTGTTACTTTTTATAAAGGAAAAACAAGTCAAAACCACAAGATACCATGTTAAACCCATGAGGATGGCACATACTAAAAAGACTCTTAACAACAAGCACTGGATAATGGGAATGCAAACTGGTGCAGCAATTTTGAAAAGAGATCTGGATTTACTTTAAAAAACAAAAAATTGAAATGCTGTTTGACCCAGCAATCTCACTGTTGGGCATCTGTCCAGACAACATGAAAAAATCAACTCAAAAAATCATGTACTCCACTATATCACAGCATTACTTATAACAGCCGGGACAAGAACACAGCCAAGTGCTCACTGATAGAGGACTGGATCAAGAAGGTATGGTTTAGCCACAGCATGGAATACTATTCAATCACAAAGAGAGATGAAATGTTACCATCTACAACAAAATATAAGGAATTTGAGGGAATTGTGTATAATAAAACCAGAATGACAAAGACAAATAATGGACATTTATGTAGTGAATGACTCAACAAAACAGAAATCTTGTAAAACCTACTGGATACTAACAACGTAAGGTTTCTAAGGTTAAGAGCAAGTGGATGGGAGGAAGGGTGAAAAGGGCATAAAAGATAGTAGAGGGGAAATAAAGATTTTAGTTCAATAGAAGGCCTGAAATGGAAAAAAAAAAGTGAGATATGAAATTAGTCATATTAAACTTTCCTTAAAAGACACTGTGCTTACTAACCAGTCATGTTACAAACCATGTCATGTCACAAAGCTGCAAGCAGAACATACCTGGTGGCACCTGGCATTTGAAGTGATGAAGAAATGAGATTTGAAATGTATGAAATTAGAAAATACTTCATGGGAAAAAAATCATCAGATGTACAAGTTGTAAGGGAAGAACTTGCCCTCTCAAAGTGAACATTCTCAGGTATATACTAGAATTATATTCAACCAACACAGCATATACAGTTTGATATGTACCAAACTTTTTTTTTTGATAAAATAGAATTGGCCAACATTTGGATGTTTAAATTTCTTTGCAATTTTACTTGAAAACAGACTCCCACCCAGGCAACATAAAATTCTTAATCGAACACTACAAAGAAGATGGTGACACCTTGTCAGTTACAGAAAATATTTAAAATCAGTCACTTTACAGGAGAACTTGCAGTGCCTGAGATCTTAGAGTGCTCATACAGAATATACTTGAATGAGAATGGTTTGCCCAAATTTGACCATGATCCAAAAAATGTATAAATCCTAATTAACACTAACATTGAAAATGAGATGTGAAGGTGAGTGTAATATATCAATATTAATCAATATATATTATAAATTAATATATCCAATATATCAATATTAAAATTTTAAAATCAATATTGCTGTAAAAATATTAAGGTGTCTTTCTAAAAAATAGATATGAAAGAATTGTCATATAAATATACATCAAAGAACATATAACCAAAAATGAGGGGAAAAGAATGTTAGAAGTATGCCACATTTCTACATTTTGTAATTGTTTGGTGTTTACCAGCCTTTTAAATCAAAATTTTTCTCTTTTACTTTATTGTTCATTTTCATATTTGAGTATCTACTTCCTTACTTGAGTGGATTCTTAAAGAATTCTCTATTGCATCTGGAAACTGTTCTTGCGCTTATCTTACTGATGACAGGTTGATAACATAATTCTCAGTTAACAAAACACATCCGCTCACCAGTGGTGCTTTTTCAACTTCCGGTGTTCATGCCACTCTACAGGACAAAAATTGCATCTGCCATTTGCAAGTCAGTGCCACCATCCAAAATACAAGCAAGGAACATCCCCTTCAGAACTACTCTCTTGCATACTTGATTCATGTTTGCAATGAGGACGGAAGGGAGCCAAGGAGGAAGACAAGGCCAGCTGAGATGGCCTATGCACACCCACTCTTTCATTTGTTCATCCTTTTGCCTTCAGGTTTATTTTTCTCCTCTTCTCCTAAATCCTCTCCACCCATTTCCACTTCCTACTTCTTTTCCTTCTTTGAAATAAATTATATTTTAGTTCCCACTGTCAATGTGGCATATATCCATAATGCATGTCTTTAAAAAACTAAAAATGGAAAAGTAAAACCAAAAAAACTAAAACTAAAACTAAAACTAAAACCAAAATTTAAATATATGGTCCCGCAGTGTTGGAAATGATATTTAGCCTTTCTCCTAAAATCTCATAATTCCAGTCTACCCATCAGCAAGATATTGGATAGATCCAACCTGAAGAACATTTCTACGAAATACCTGAGCAGAATTCCTCAAAACAGTGAAGGTCATCAAAAATCAGGAAAGTCTGAGAAATGGTCACCATCCAGAGTAATTGAGTGGCACAATGTGTTGTGGTGTCTTAGAACAGGAAAAGGATAGTATGAAAAAATGAGTTAAAATTGAACACAGTATGTTTAATTCAAAATAAGGCATCATAATACTTAAAACAGCTTGGTATTGGTACAAAAACAGACAATCAGACCAATGGAACAGAATTGAGAGTCCTGAAATAAAACCACACATATATAGTCAACTAATTTTTGACAAAGGGGTGAAAAAGCTACCTTGGAACAAAGATAGCCTCTTCAATAAATGGTGCTGGGAAAATTGGACTAAGACATGCAAAAAAAT
>PVHY01007172.1:0-48951 GCA_004024945.1 Uropsilus gracilis
GAAACCAGTGGGGGGGGGGGCAGACTTGTGTCCTTAAGTATTGACTGTAACCTGGTAGCTGGCATGAGGGAGGCTTGTCTCAGTAAGGTAGGCAAGAAGCCGTGAGGGCCTCCTGAGTCATGGCTTGCCCTGGTTTCAGATTTAGATATATGAGGATGTGGTGACTCTAGGAAAGAGGTCTTATGAGCTCCAGACTGTGGCTGGGCCACATTGCAATGCAGTTGTATCAGTCATGGTTCTCAGTTATAGGCATCAGAAGCCAAACTCTGCTGATTGAAGGAGAAGGGAGTTTGATAGAAAAAACACAAGGCAACTGGAAAATCAATACAAAGGTAGATGACTGAGCTAGGGGATAGATAAACATCCTAAAGCAACAGCCAGAAGGTGTCTAGAGAGACTTTCTTAACTCTGGGCTTTGAACCTGGGTGACATCACAGCCACCTCTGTGCTGCAGACCTGAACACAGCAGAGGGAGAGAAAGACGTTCTCTATTCCAGGTGTTTCAGACTTGGGAGTCAAAGCCCAGTGTGAGCTCTTGGTGGATGCAGGAGATGACCTGTGCCCAGACTGCAAAGGCTGCTGGGGACCCCAGTATCTGTCAATGGAAGTGTGTACAATGGAAGGTGGGCACTGAAGACAATGAAGTCCCATAAAGTGAGAATCCCCACATGGAAAGGAGGGAGGGTGTGGGTATTGGATGGCTAAATCAATATTCACTATCACAGCTTTCACTGAACGTCGAGTGAGAGCAGGATCCAGGTGACGGTACTAATGTTCTTTAATAAGTTTTGAGCTATGACTCTATGTGCTGAGTACTTTGAACAAATCCCATTTAATTACCTGGCAACTATTATTGTTATATACATTTTACAGAGAAGGGGAAATGTATTATAGACATGTCCGTGACATGTTGACAACCCACCTGACCAACCTACTCTAGGCCACCTAGAAGTATGGTCTTCAGAAACTGGCCATACTTCCTGGAATGGGGGCTGATAAGGAATGCCAGATAGATTTCTTCAACTTAGAGCACAGATAGAGCATGTCTAACTATCTCTAAGCTTACCAATCATGGGAACAAATTAGTCACCAAAATTGTTAATAGGAAGTTTTTTGCAAACTTCACCACAAGGTATTTCTGGAGTCTCCAAGTATAGCTCATGAGTCAGACCAGGCTCCCGGTAGCCACTGAATTGTCACCATCTTCTGTCGAGACCTGGTCTTACCTGAAGCCTGTCAGTCATGTGGAAAATCTCCACTGTGCCTCTTGGGGCTCTGGGTGGGCCACTCTACTGCAGGCACTCTTGGTGGCACTGAAGATCTTCCCTGAACCCCTTCTTTCAGGCAGAGCCACCAGCTGCTCCCCAAACCCAGTCTGTCACAGTGTCAGGCAGGCCAGCCAAGGTCCTCAATGGGCCACACCAGGAGAGGCCTTCAACAGTCCATCAGTCAGCCTACTTCCATCATGATAATCTCAGGCCTCAGGGGCCCAGCTGCCTGTGAGTGGAAAAGGGAATTAGTTCCCTTGGATACTTGGGTCCCCAAGAGCTTCAGATTTCAGTGGGAGGCAAGTTCAGTTACTTGTACAAGCCATATACACCCAACCTAAAGTCTCCATATCATCTGTGTAGCCATGCCAAGACGCCCTCAGGCCCCCAAACAGCTACTGTGATGTTCCAATTCCCCGTTCACTACAAAGACCCCACTTTCCTTTTTTGAGGTTGACAACTCATTCTCCTTCCACCCCAACTTCAATTCATTAATTCAGTTGCTCAGCAACAAATATTCACACAGACCAATTATCTGTGATATCTATGTAACGATGAGACCCCACCATCTTGGTTTGGGTCTCCCTGTAACCAGAGCAGACACAAGAACATGGGTACAGGCCTTTTCCTTAGAAAGTGATCCCAGGAAGTAGAAAGATGAGGTGGGCCAGGGTGAAGCACCAACATGAGGGTGGTGGCTTCGTTCTGTAGTGGGAGCACTGGACACTCCGGGAAGGGGATTGGGAACATTTATCCACAGCTCCCAAGTCCTCATGATGGACAGCAGGATCTGGGTCCTGGGGTTACCTGCCTTGCCCTTCAGAGGCCAAAATTGGCTTCTGTAGCTTCAGTGTGTCCTGTAGGCTGAGAGGGACATGTCAGGATGCAGAATGCACCCTGTGGCAGCTGGACTGAAGTCGGGGGCCATGCTGCAGTGCAAAAACATGTGGTTATGATTAAATGAGTCAACTTACAGGTAAAATGCCTAGAAGAATATCTGTTTCCTAGCAAGACTTTTTTAAATGAAAAAAAAAAAATGGTGACAATCGTAGTGTGATTGGCACTTCGATATGCTCTATGGATATGCCCTCATGGCTTTTACCTTCAGTTTATAAAACATGCCTGTTTATGTATCAGAACTCTGGTTACTCACATGGTTCAAGTTCTCCTGCCAGGAGGTTCTCGGCACCCATGTAAGTGGACCAGCTGACATGCCCCACCTACCTACAAGCCTGGTCTGTGTTCTATCTGTTCTGTCATGGAGGTCTGCCCGATGTGTCCTGCTATTTATGATCTGAACAAGGGTTTGAGAGCCAAGAATTGAATTCCAGATGTGAAGCAATCAAGCCCAAGTTGTCTACTTTCTGCTCTGCCAGGAAGAGAAGACAACTGGTGACCAAAGTCACTTAGCCTTTTCATAATTGCTGTATAAGTGACTGAGTGTGCAAAAACACACCTTGCAGACATGCCACTAAGAGTGGTTCAGGCAGAAGGAACCACTTTACCATCCCTGGAGGCCTGGCCTAGACTCACTCATCTGATGACCTAATGCTTTCACATGGGCAGGGCCAGCGCCTGTGTGTCCAGGTGATGAATGCAGCTTTTCACTTGAACCTTTGCAGGCAAGTCTGGTCTATCCGGTCTTATCTGTCCAATCTAACTGACCTGACTTCAGTGACTAGACAGCTCCAAATAGCAATGCTTAGTCTTCCTACCCCTACCTTGTTACTAGTCTAAGGCTTCCTATGCTGGCCTCATACCTGCTCCTACAATGGAACATTTCATATGGTGCTTTGACTGCCTCAACTGCCTTGCTGGTCAACTCCTTGGGCTCTAGTAGTTTCTGGCTTCACAGGAAACTTCCCATCACCCCTGTGATAATACAGGTGATCATAGACTATATCTGAGTTCAAACACTGGGGGACTGGCACCCTTCCACCCTCATCTTGGTTTTCACAAATGGGGCTGCTGTGGTCTCACCCAGGATGAGAGGCAGAATTCATCTCCATTGTAAAATGCTAGTATATTGCTCTGAAAACATGCATCTGTTGGCTCATTACCCACTATCCACAAACTCAAGATCCAAAAAACTCTGAATAACACGTTAGTTGTAATCTAAATAGCTGCAAGATCTGACCTGACTTATCTCGTTGGTCAGAAATATCTGAGCTGTGCTAAAGGGAGGCTATTTATAGCTTGAATCGATCTCACTTGATGTGGATATGCATACACACTGCTGAAAAACTATTAATGGCATTGATTAAGAGGTGTCCCAGCACCCACAGCGGTTTGCTGTAAGACATGGTATGTGCACCAAAACCTTTCTTAAATATTTTATAAAATCTGAAACACACCTGGGCCCAAGGGTTTAGGATGAAGGATTAAGACCAATTTCAGGATTATTCCAGGAAGGGCTGTGATCTCAGGGACCATGAGTACCCTTTGGTTAGGATGCAGGGAACCAAGGACAGTTGCAGCCTGCATTAAATACCACTGGATTCTCTGGTGTAATTACAGTGTCAGAACTCCTTAAGAACATTCACACTGACATCTCCTTTAAAAAGAAGGGGAAAATACACTCCCTATAACCCACCTCCATGAATGAAGCTTCCCCTTCAATAGCTGAAACCCTCACAAAACAACTAGGACCTAATCTCTCTAGGTAATGTTGGGAGTCTTTGTCTCGCTTCCTTCCTTTCCTCACCCCACTTTCCCCCATTCTTTGATTTTGTCTCTAGAAGAGCAACTTTCCTACATTTTGTGAAAATAAAGTTCCTCAGCAGTTAAGAGAGTTGGCAGTCTTATTCTGTAGATCAGAGCTCACCTTATTCTGCTTCCAGTCCTGCCTCAGGAGTATGGTTGAAGGTGTCAGAGGTGCTGGGCATTTTCACATGGAGTGGGTAGAGCGAATGCTTAAGATATAAACTCAGTATCCCTTACCCAGATTTTTCGAGTCCCCTCATGGATGCCCCAGGCCTGGACTGCAAGGCGAGGCAGGGCTATAGTTTTAATTTAAAGTCTTAGTTTCTCATCTTCCAGAATTGGAGTCTGAGTGAGGATTCTGGAAGTAAGGGGAGCTGTGGTAGGGAGGTGGAAAAATGAGCCAGGGGTGCCTTGTGCTTAAGCCTATGGGGAAATGTGGGGAGCAGCACAGAACACACTGCAGAGTTACCCTCCTCCCACAGTGTGTGAGGGAGTTGGAATATTTATACACTATCTCCTGAGAGCCACAGACGGGGTCTAGGGTTGACGTCACTGTAATACTAAGACCCAAGAATCACTGCAGGACACTGTGGGTCTGGGGTACAATTATTTTCATTTAAAAATTTAAAAGGAATTTTCTTTTTTATATTGCTTTACCAGTGACAGAAGAATAAAAAGGAAATGACTCCCCTCTAAGTTTGGTGATTGCAAGTCCTTTCCCCTACATCGGTGTGAGTCATCAAAGCTTGGAGGAGCAAGAATGATACTTGGTAGTGTATTCCTTTGTGCCCAGTGATTGGCTCATTAAAGGGCATGTGTCCACTTCTGATTAGTGAGACATGAGAAGAAGCCTGTGTGTGTGTGTGTGTGTGTGTGTGTTGAGAAAGGAGTCTGGAGAAGGTTTATACTCTCCTAAGAAGAAGGTTCAATGATAGCACCCCTTCTTTCTCAGGACCTGGCCATTAGTGCTGGACACTAATGTGTCATCAGGTGTGACTGAGTGGTAAAGCAGACGACTCTTAGGTCGCTAAGTGTTCCTATAATGCCCTGTGGCTGATCTGTACCTGCCTTCAGATTATACTGCCTCTGGTTTACTTACTGTTGGAGTCAAGCATGAGTTGGCACTCTCTGTTCTTTGGAACCCCAAGCCCTGATACCATTGAGATCATGTCTTTGAGGAGAGTACCCAGTGAGGTGAGAGAAAAGGAAAGGGCAGGCAGTGAATAATGGGGAGTGTGGCACTTTTCATGACTTGGTGGGAAATACTTTTTATCCCACCTGCAACATCCCAAGGAATCTGAATTAATTATTAATAAGCTTGTATCAGGCAGCTGCCATAATGGAGAATAGGGGCAGGTCTTTTGGGGGAATAAGAGAGTTATATAAAGCACCACACCTTTATCTTCAGGCATCATGCACTTTAGTAGGCGTACAGGAGATTAGAGATAAAACAAGATAAACGGTTTAGAGAAGGGCACAATCAGTGTGCGCTCACATAGGTAGAAGCTTGGTGGAGATGAATGGGCAGCTGAAGGGGGCTCACTCAGAGGGCAGGAGAAAGGTCAGGGCATTGAGAGCAACATGCTCCAGACCACACTGCCAGAAGCTAGCAGAGATTCAAACCCAGGCTATCTGACTCCTTCCAACTCCTGGGCATGTAGCTACCACACTGGGAGGTGTTCAGGCTGCAAGGTTGGATCTGTAAGCCTGGCAAGTTGGTTTATTAATTTATAATGAGGAATAGCACTGAACAGCACTTTAGTTCAAAGTTTGGGAAGTCAAATTATATTCAGAAGGTCCCCAAGGAGCCCGAGCTGATTCACACACAGGATACCCCTGATCCCTAGAAGGAGGTGTGTCTACAAGGCTTGGGCCTCACTCATCTCCCTGGCTTGTTACTCATCAGAGAGTGGCCAGTGTCAGAGCTCCCAGGGCAACACCATTGCCAGGCTGCATACACAGTCCATCTCTAGGCAAGGTCAAACTCAGCCAGACAGACCTCTAGATCTAAATTATATTTCCCTTCAAAGGGGGACTAGTAAATGTCTAACAAATGGTTCTCAAGAAAAAAAAAAGAAAAACCCTATTGGTCACATTCACAAAGTTCCATGATATAAATACCACCAAGACTGACTAGACGTCGCCAGCAGGCAGAACTGGGCCCCGTGGCCCTCCAGAACCAGTGCTGGGGAAGGCTTCCCTACATCCTCTGACACACTGCAGCCTGCCCGCCAGGGCCTACTTCCAAAGGTCCTAGGGGGAAGACAGCAGGCCCCAAGACTTCTCAGTAGCACATGTATCAAATTAGTCACAGTCATTGTAAGTGAACCTTTCATTGTAATTGCAAGGAAAAGGCCTCATTTCCAAGTTCTTGGAGAACGCCTCATTTTAACCCTCATAGACCATGAACAAACTCAGCTGTGATCAGGCTGTTACAGTGACAGGAAACCTGATGAACTCCAGAAACCCAAGGTGGCCTTCATTTCTCTATCGCCTGAAGTCCAGAGTTCTGTGAAAAAGCCAAACTGTAAAGAGTGGCCCCCAGGAGGTGCGCTGGACTGAGCAGCAATAGATAGATTAGTGCAGGAGACTCTCCTGGAACCTGCTCCCCTCCCCCCCCCCCCACCCTGACATCTCTGTCTTGGCTAATATGAAATGACAGGGAAATTCTGTGCTGTCGAGTGAGAGCTCAGAATGCAGGTGGAGACCAGTCAATACAATTCTGACTTAAGGCAACAACAACCCACAAAAAAGTGCATCTTGAGGATTTATAGGCAAGCCAAAGCATAGTTCTAGTCTCATAAACCAGTGGGAAGTCCCATTAGCTCTGGGCATGGGGTTATTTAAGATGAAATATCTAGGATATGGATGTTTTTTTCTGGGAAGAATAATCTACTTGGAGGCCGTCAAAATCAATAGGCCACTTTGAAGGCTGACTTCAGCCATTATTGGTCATGTTTTGGTTGTGTGTGTGAATCAACAATTCAGCAGAAAGAGGACCATTTAGTAGTTGCCACAGGAGCCCTATTGGTCAATTGCACCATCAAGCTTCCCATCCATCCAGTGAAAGCACCAGTGTTTCCTAAGTGCTGGGGCAAGCTGTGTGTTTGGGGGTGGGGAGGGGAGGGTAAGGGTGGCTGGAAATTGAAACCAGCACCAAGGATTGGGGGGGAATCTTCTCATGTGACCAATTGTCCATGCTTGCCTCAATTGGACTGAGGGCTTTCCCCAATGCTGAACTTTCTCAGTGTTAAAAATCAGATAATTCTCAGCCATAGGGAATTTTATCTGATCCCACCAGCCCTCTCCTTGGCTTGCCAGATAAAGTATGGGATGCTCTGTTAGATTTGAATTTCAGATCAACAACGAATACATTTTTAATATAAGTATGTTCCAAATATTATAAGAAAATTATTCCTTGCTTATCTGAAATTCAAATTTAACTAGGCATCCCTTTAATTTTCTAAATTTGACAGGCCTACTCCCAGGTACACTGGCAATGATGGGAAGCAGATCGGATTGTCACAACCACAACTGGTATCAAGAAGGGCAAGCACCCAGCATCTGGTGTGGAGAAGCTAGGGGACTGCTGAACTTCCTGCAAGGCACATGGCAGCTCCCCCTACAGCAAAGAATCACAGGACTCAAAATATCAGAAAGTAATTAAGAAGTAGAACAAGGCTGGCAAGGATCTCACAAATAGAGTCCATCTTCCTCAGGAGAAGACCTAGGGACAAACAGAGGCTCTTGCATTCACACACACATGAAAGAATGAAATCAACATTGCTGACTTCTAGTGCTTGGACTTAGGAAGTGTCCAGTGAAAGGCAAGGCTCTCCCTTCCACACTGGGGTGAGCAAGACAGAGCATGCTGCAAACAATAGTGCAGACAAAAGCTGAATACGCGTGGTCTCCAGGACGTCTCAGTCGCCCCAGACTTATTTCCTCATTCTCCTGAAGCTTGTTCTGGGCTTGGAAAGCAGGGTGAGAATGTCTGCATTGTTTTACATGCCTGGTACTGGCCCCGCCTGAAGTCTTCCTGGAGGAAACTGTAGCAGCAGGAATTCTGTGTAATACTATAATAAGGGGGCTCTAGCCTTTCAAAAATACATCCTTTCTCCTTGTGGCTGGTTCACCCACAACCCTGGGAAAAATGCATTCAGAAGTTACTGAGGTGTTTTTATGCTTTTCCTGACTCCCTATATTTTATACAGAGCCACAGAAGGTAATTATTCTGTGATTCACATGTAGGTCGGCCTGTCTGAATGAATGAGTGAGTCAATCAGTCCATCAAAGTATCAATTCTGTGTTCATTTCTTTATTGTGTAAGAAGTGAAATGGAAAAAGTGGCATCTTGCTTAAAAGGAATTGGAGAATGTGATTCTCTAGTTAGGCACCTCAGTTGAGTGGTATTTGAGTTTCATAGGCTTTGGTGTGTGTGGGGGAGATGAGGAACTTCTGGAGATTGATGGTGATGGTGGCTGCACTACAAGGTAAAGGTGCTTAATGCCCTGAAACTATGCTATTCTTTATGGTGAGAATGATAGACCTCGTGTTACACACTTTTGACTGCAACTTGAAAATCAGGAAGTAGTGACAAGGTCTCCATGCAGGCATACAGGAAGTGCTCACTATGTGCTTGCTGATTATTTTCCTAAAGCAGAGCTGGATCTGTTTACGTATTTTCCACCAATAAATGGCCTCATTCACTCACATTCTAAAGTAAAGTAGACAGCCATTTGCTTTCTATTCTCAAATCTAGTAAGCACTTAAGATGAGAATATATTTTCTATTTAAAAGTTGCTCTTAGTCTTCCACATTTATATCTCATTCTGTCTTGATGTTCTCCAATCATGTAATCGATATTTGGGGACCTCCTGTCTTCCCTCAGAATATGGAGAAGATATATGCTATCCTGTTTGAATTTTGTTTGGCTCACCAATCATAAAGTTACTAAACCATAAGCTGATGGTCCAAAATATTAGCTAACAGCTTCTGAAGCCAGATAGTATTGGGTTTGCCTTCCAGGTCTGCCCTAACTAGCTCGGTGATTTGAGGACATTCTTAGCCTCTCGGGGGCATCCCTTATCTGTCATGTGCAAATGAAAAGAGGTAATGAGGTTGCCTGGCCCTAAAAAAAACACTTAGTGATGCCAGCTGCTGTTCATGCTGTCATGGGCCTGTTCTATGTAGATAATCCTAAAGGAAACTTTTAACTCTTACAGTCTAGTAACTTATCCTATCCCTTTGTTTAGCTTCCAGGAAGCAGTGTAACTGAGACTTCTCTTCCCTTTCTTACATAGGAAGATACAGAGATTTGGAGATGTAGAATATCTTGCCCAAAGTTATATAGTGATTCTGAAAGCTGATGACCTCTTCCTGGTCAGCACCTCCTTCTCTCTCCATTTCAGGGTTTTCCCAGGGTAGAGGGGAAATCTTGGGGACACTGGCAGAGGGGAAATCTTGGGGACACTGAGTTCTCTTTCATATATGATTGTGGATCTTTTTGCAAAGTGTTTATCTAAAATTGAAAGGGAAAAGCTGGTCATTGACAAGTCCCTACCTGCAGTGCACACAACACACACACATACACAGAGTGGCTGGGAGAAGACAGACAGGGGCCCATAACAAGGAGAAAAGCTGTTTTTGGTGTTTTTCAGGGTTCTCTTTGGAGCTGGTAGGAAGTCTGCATGCGGGGGATCTGTTTCAGAAGGATTGCCATTACAGCCTACTACACAAAAGTTGAAACACTGTTCAACTCTTAACCAGCATCTTTTCCATTACAGCTCCACAGTGAATCTTTTATAAGTGGAATTTCACTACATCACTCTCACTCAGCAGCCTTCCTTGGCCACTTACCACTTCAGGATGAAGCTCAGGCTGGAAGCTGGCTCAGAGGCTGGCACTGCCCCTGCTGCATGGAATTTCCCAGCAGGTGCTCACTTCACCCTCTTTCCCTCCCTGGGGCCTTTGCACCCGTGGGCCATTCTCTCTGTCTCCCCTCTCCCTCACCTTCTCCCCTGAAAGGTGAACCCAGTAGCCCTGTTCTCCAGACTCATGCTGGGGTCTCCTCTTAAACACAGAGAAATCGTCACATTCTTGAGTTTAGTGATCTGTTGGTTCTCCTTTCTCCTCAAGTAGACCATGTGTTTGGGGGTGAGGGGCATGAGGACTGTGACTGAGTGTCGTTTAAACAGCACAAGGTGTGACCCCAGGTCTTCCTGAATAAATGAAAGCATGGCATAGAACTCTGAAGGCAACTTTCCATAGAAGAGATGTTGACTTCATTTGACTACATTCTTGCTAGGCCACTAACTAGGCTGATCTCTGACCTGTGATGTCTGAAACTGTAATAGAGTGACCTCTCTGCCCCCATGGAGAAGCCACAACAAGGTTTGGGACCTTGACCTTGACTGCAGAAGCAGACTTGACAAGACTAGAAGTAATCCCAATGGCCTGACCTGTGATCAGTTAGGACCAGTGAGTAACCCATATTTGACCCAGGAGACTCAGGGAGACAGTGTGTGGGGCTCTTTGAAGATTCTTGAAGGAGGTAGAAGACCAGGTGTCTCCCAATAGCTCTCTGAAGAACAGAGGACAGAGAAGAAAGGCAGAAAGAGCCTGGGTCCCCAATGAACTCCTGGACTGACCCCTCAAGCTGCCCACTTCTGATTTCTAATACACACCCTAGTGAAGTTTCTGGCTTTTAGGGCCACTTTGAGGTGAATTTTCTGTTACCTACAGCTGGAAGTGGGACTGAGGCTAACTTTAATGTTTATTCATTCATTAATTTTAATATTTATTCATTAGCTCATTACCCACAAAAGCCCCTTCCACAGTCCTGGGAGGACCTACTAAAGAGTTCCTAGGGTAAGATTTGCCAAGGAAAGATATTTTAACCTTAGTCCATTAAAACACTGCCTTTCTCTGCCCTGATATCACCTTTGTCATTCTACCTTGGGGGGCTGGGTGCAGTAGGTATTGCCACAGGCAGCTGTGGATCTGGCCAAGGGGAAAGGAGGTGGTCATTCATGTAGCTGGGTGTGGAAGGTTATAGTTCATGGTCACTTTGAGGTTTCACTAAGTCATGCTGGTTGACCTAGTGTAGAAAGACTTCTAAGAATCTCTTCCTACCCACAGAGCTGACTCACCTGGCACTCTGTGTCCAAGGTAGCAGGATCACAGACTGTCATGCAGTGTAAAACACAGACCACAGGACTCAGCGTGGAACCATGAGGAACCAGGAGGAAAAACAAAATTTGAAACATAACCTCAGGATATTTCTTCCATTTACCAGACACATGAAATTGTAACTGAATGTTTCAGCTCTCCACAATGCCCAGTCAAAATGGAATTTCTCTCCTGTCAGGTATGCTGGTATTTTTCCTCCTACGCCGACATAATGATGATGTAGATGACAAACTGGTTGATGAGTACCTTCCACTGAGAGCATAAAGATGGGCTAAGATCTTTCAACTTGGAAAAGCCTCCCCAAACTTGACAAGAACCTCAAAATTTATATGACCTTTCCAATAATAAGCTGAGATGCTCCAACTTATCAATCATAAAAAAAAAAAACCAAAACTGAACAGCTATGCTAGAAAAAAAAGACTTAATTATTCTTCTGTTGACTCTGTAGGAAAATATTACAAATGGCGATCATGTCATGTGCAGTATTCACAGAGAATACAGATGAATGCAAGAACAAATTGTCTAGAGGCTGACAGACATTACTAAATAAAAATAATGTGCTATTTTTTGGATTTTGTGATGTTTGTATTGTTAGTATTTTTAATATTTATTATTTGCTTTCATTTCTTTTCTCATCCTAGGTAATCATTTTCATACCTAATTTTATATTAGTAACATTATACATTTTTCCTGAAATGAAATGAAATAAAATCCCTGAATCAGGTGAGCCTCAGATCCCACAGCACATAGGTCCTCTCTGACAAGTAACTTGGTGGCAGGATAGTGGGCTACTTTCTGCATACTTCCAACATGGGCTTTGCTAGAGCACTCAGGGCTGCCATTGGGTGTAGCTCCTGCAGTCACTCTAGCTATGGAGAGAGAGGAAGCTAGACATTTCCTACAGACATCTCCTCTGGAGCCCATGAAACAGAGAGACAGTGACATTCCTGATGTGTAACAGAAGATATTTAAGTTCCCCCAAACAGATACATGAATCAAGAAGGTGTGGTATATATACACAATGGAATATTACTCACCACTCAAAAAGATAAGCCCATGCCATTTGTAGCAACATGGATAGAGTTGGAATAGATCATGTTAAGTGAAATAAGTCAGAAGGAGAAAGCTAAGTATCAGAGGTATCACTAGTATCTGGATTAGAGAGAAACCATACTAAGAATGAGAGAAGTGGTCAAAAATCCTCCATAAAGGCTGTGTTTGGGAATGACTAGTCCCCTTTATACCTTTATATGCTCCTGCTTTGGCCTAGGCTGCCAGCAAGGGTAAGGGTAGGCTTCCCCACCAGGGTTTTGGGCCCAGGGACCTCAGGATGGGCAGGGTCACCTGCAGCTGTTCTGGCATTCAGGAGCATGGAGGCACCTCTTCCAGAGCATAGGCTGATATGGGGAAGAGGGCATATCCCCCGCTCTGGTTCACTCCCATTTCTATCAGATCTCACTAGGAATGAGGAAAACAACAATCCAGCTGTAGACATACAGGAGAGAAGAAGAATAAACAAAGGCCCTGGACATTTTCATCACCTGGGTAGAACTCAAATTGAGCAGGGTAGGAACCACAAGAGACAAGACTGAGGCTAATTATAGAGATGACCTGTCAAAGAGCTATACCTGCAACATTTCAGGGCCTAGGGAACTAGCGCCCAAGCCAGAGATGCATGCAATGTGAGCAAAGTGCCCTCCTTTTCCTATGGGTGAAGAAAGCCACAGAGATGTGGCTGTGGTCCCTTGGCAGAATTGTAAAGCATGAGAGCAGAAAGGAGCTGGACAAACCACCTGCTGGAGTCTGTCTCCATCGGGGAACTTCTCTACTGCCAATGGCTGGAAGTTGGGATCCCAATGCCAGAGACCAGGACTATAAGGCTCAGAAGAAGCACCACGGAACAGACAACAGAACAGAGGAGGCAGTCAGCATGAATGAGGAGGCATGAATCTCAGTGATCACATGGGTTAAAGAAGAGAAGACTCAACTTCACCACAGGAAGTGCCACCATAAAGGAGACTGGAAAATGTCACACACCTGCGCTATAAGAGGTTCCTGATGTGCTTGGACTGGTCACTCACCTCAAAGTTACCCCTGAAAATTAAAGCATCATAGTCTGCCATGTCCTAGAAGGACAGGTTCTCACCCAGGAAAATGACATTGTACCAGAAAAGGAAGAGACCATCGGACAAAGCATCAACTGATGTCTTGCAGGGAGAGGGTAGTTGGAGAGTCTGGAAAGGAGAAGGGAGGGGGAGGAGGAGGAGGAGGAGGAGGATGAATCATACATAAGGGGATCAATAATTACACAAGTATGACCGAGGTTGTAAGGAAAACAAAAAAGCGTAAGAGAAAAAGTGGCTTAAAGTTAACTCTTGGAAACTAACCATGAAACGGAAGTATCCAAAGATGTGTGTGTGTGTGGGGGGGGGGGGGGGGGGGGGGGGGGGGGGGTGAGTGGGTGGGAGGAGAGAAATAGGGAAGGAAGTACATGGGCTATGGTGGTGGACTGTGGGCAATTTGATGGCAGGTACCCTACTGTGGAGATACTTGCCGGGGGACTTCACCTGGACTCTAATATATCTCTTCTCCAGGCCCCAGGGATTCAGTGGGCCTGTGAAATTAAATCAGAAAGCACTACTTTCACTATTTCCTATGTAAAAATCTAACATTTCTTTCAATTACAACTATAGGCAACAAACATTAGTATTATCCAGATTGTCAGCAAGAGAAATTCTGGATATTTTTCGATCTCATTAATGTTTTATGGTTATCTTAAGATATCATCTATGTTTATCATTACTTCAAATTATAGTCATTATTAAGACCTACTGCTAAATCTTTTTTAATGTATTGATACAGAAACATGGATATAGCTACATCTCATGTTATACTTTATATTTCAGTAATGTTTTCCATATATTCTACTGGTTATGCAATCTGTTATCTCATATATTTCCTACAAAATTCCTACTTTTAGAAGGGGTCCATACAGCCAGGCTCTAGGGCCCTGGGGAAATTGGGAAAAACCCATAATAAAATAGTTGCAAATCTAAAGAGGGAAGGTAGGAGTTAGAATAAGGAAAAGCAATAGAACCCACTGCATGGGTAGTTCACTTGTGATTCAGAATTGAATTTTCCAACTCTATGCATCCATTCATTCAGAGATATTTATTCAACATCTACTGTGTGGTAAGTTAAATACATGTTATCTCACTTAATCTAATCTAATTCTCTAGGAGGCAGGCAGTATTCACAAACTCATTTCAGAGATAGCAAAACAAAAGCTTAGAGAAAGGTTAAGTAACTTGCTCACAGTCACCTGGCTGCCCAGCAGGAGAGCAGGGATTTGGTGATATGGTATCAGTGACTTCAGGGTCCTTCTGAAAACTTCATACTATGCTGAGTCTCCTGGTCAGGGACTGAGCACCCTGAGAGAGGGAGTGTAAGGACACAGTCCTCTAACCCAGCCTGGGGAGACATAGGAGGCTACTTGCCAACAGAACCCTCAGTTTCCATTATAAAATTTGCACTCCTCTCACTTCCAGTTCCTTGGTTGGATTTGGCTGGGATAAACAATGCCCACTTCTACCCAGCTTCATATCCCATCCTGGCTGCTGTTATTGCTTCAGAGATTGGCCATGATAATAAGCCAATAAAAGTGGGTGTTAGAAATTTGAAGGTGTGAATGAAAGAGTTGTTCCTGGTTCTCCTGGAGGATAAACCTAGAAGACTGGAACTGTAGCTGTCACTCCACTAATTGACCTGGAAGTGGACTTAGGAGCTACCAGGAGAGCTGAAGAACAGACAGGAAAACAACAACATGGTAACAAATTGGAAGCACTACCTCGTCTTCTCTGGTACTTTAAACTCTGGAACAAGTCTCCTGGAGACCATTTAAAAAGAATGCCTTTTATTGGGTAAGTCCATTTGATTGGGGTTTCTGTCACTTGTAATATTATGTCATATCTCAGTCTGTGCTTAACACAGGTTTGGTGATGGACGAATGGTCTAAAAATGCAGTGAATTTCAGGAAGGTTTAAAAAGGACTTGTTAAAACTCAGAGCTCTGAAATGTAGAGCAGAATGACCCCCTGGGGAAATAAGTTTTAGATTTCTGAAGAGTCTAGGTCTAAGCTGTATCACTACTCTGTCAGGGGCGTGAAGAAAGGACTCCTGTGGGAAGGAGAAGGGCTGTGTGAATGCAAAAGTAGGACCTCTCCCACTTTTAACATTCTAGCAGTGTACACATCAGGCAAGTCCTTACAGCAGACACAAAGCTGAGGAGGAGAGCTTTAGAGGTGCCTCCATTGGAAGATGACAATTCAATATAAAGTCAGGGCTAGTGAACTGGTTTGGGGCCTCGCTTGTTCCTGTTCTTCCACCTTCTTGGAATATTCCAGGTTGGATAACTAGGGGAGGAATTCTGAATGTCAATCAAGAAAATGGCAAGAGGACATCAGAGCTGGAAAATAAGGAAGCCCCATTGGTTCCATAACCAGTCGGACCATGTGGGGAGCAGTTGTCACCAGGGGCAAATCATGTGAGCAGGTCGGGCTGTGGTCTGAGAGCCCAGAAACTCTTGCATGTTGATGGTATGGATAGCTGTTGGCTTTCCAGCAGTCCCTGCACACACACATTAAGAGGAGGGATTGCTCAAAAGAGCTTGATTATGACAACCGGCATTTGAATGAGGGGCATTTAACAGCATTTGTTACTGATTGATTTCTTTCTTTTCATTTGGTTTCAGAGTTTGTAAATAACGGATGATAGAATGAGTTGGTTCTATTTTTTTTTCTTACCTTTTGGACTTTGTCGTTCTGCTACTTTCTTTGTGTACATGTAGGATGCTAAGCCTGCAGTCAAGGGATGAAGAATGTTGGGATCTGCTGGATCTATGGCTTAAGTCATGGTGAAGGGCCAACATAACATCAATTTTCTCATTCATAACAAGGAACTCATGACACCTACCTTGCAGAATCACTGTAAAGATAATATTTGAAAGTGATGCAAAAGTCCTGGCAATAGCTTAAGTGCTCACATAACCAGAGACATCAAAGCTTAGACATCGAGGGCCTCTCTCACCCTTAGGAGGATGACACAACTAATTCAAAACATTCAAGCTCTCTCTTTCTCTCTCTATACACACATATTTACATATTAATTTTAAAAAACAAAACAAAACAGATAAATTGGGGGAAAAAAAGCATCCAGGTCTCATCCCATTGATTCTGGAGGATCAGTCTTTCTCAAATTCCCCAGGGAGGATTCTCCTAGTCAAGGGGAGGTCAGAGAGACAGGTGACTTGAGTCAAACAGAGAACCTAAGTGCATGAAGTGTGACAAGAGGGAAAGCTACAGATGGTGATAAAATGTAGAAGATAGTCCCTGCCCCAAAGAGTAGCTGCACTTAGCCCCAGACCACAGTTGTCAGGCAGTGGGCACTGAGTCCAGCCAAGTTGTTAAGAAAAAAAAAACAATTTTTTTTCCCTCTACATTCTCCTGATTTTTAAGTCTTCACACAATTAGAAAAAAATAAGACCTTGCACAGGTCCAACAAAATAGGTACCAGGGCTGCTAGGCACACACCACTGGTTTGCTACATCAACTTTGAAGTCTGGAGGTCAGATTGTGAACTGCAAGTGCCAGGACTCCATGACCTCTGGCCCCAGCAGGTTCCATCTATTCTGAATGTTGTAAGACAGGGCACATGTTGTCCACATCAACAGTTGAAGACGAGGTGGAAACCATCAAGGCCAGGAGAAACACAAGACTAGAGATGCAAGTTTCTGAAACTCCATCTCTAGGCAGGTGGTCTGTTTCATTGGAGGCTGAAAGTCTTCAACCAATTCATTTCAATTAAATTTCCTAAGTATTTTGGCATGTGGAACACAAACTTAGGCCTTGGCAACTTTTTTGCAGACCAACTGTGTGCTTGACATGGAAATTTATTTTTATGACATTTTAAAACTTGTATTATTTCTAACTGAGGTATCTTGCTTTCCAACATGAGATAAAATTTAGGAGTCTATCTCCACAAGAGATTTGAAATACCTTATCTGTTGCCAAATAGTAAAGCTGGAGTATTTTAAGAAAAGTCAGAAGGTTAGATTTTTGTGAGGTGGAAATGACCCTCATAAATAGACTCAAAAGTAGTGAGTGACTTGCCTAGGTCATCTTGCAAGTCAGCAACAAAAAAGCTGATCTTGAGCCCTGATCTGTGGGGCTCAGGTTCCTTGTTGGCATCATGCTACCACTCACACACAAAGAGGGTAAGTATAAAAACTGCAGCAAATGTGGCAAGTATTCCAACAGAGGGGAGTGAATGACACAGCAGGAGAAGAACAGGGGATCTGCCAACCAGGGCTTTGAATTCCCACTAGTGACCTGCTGAGACTCCTCAGACTGGACTCTGCATCAGCAGATGAGTGAGGGACTCTGCAGTCTGCAATCCTGGGAAGTGCCCAGGTCAGCCCAGGCTGCTGCTCTGCCTACCACACTGGAGAAGGCAGGCTCCACCAGTGATCTCCGAGGGCACCCTCTCAGCTCACACGGGCATCCTGCTGGGTGTCAGATGCTCCCTGAGTCATCACCAAGACAGTATGAGGTGATGTGGAATCCTAATCTCGCAGATGAGCAAACCAAAGCTCAACTAGAGCAATGCTCGACTGAGTCCCTAGTAGATAAAAAGCTGGATCAGGGCTGGCACCAAGGTGGCACCCCTGTGCTTTTCTGCTTGGGCCCACTGGGAGGGCCTCTTTTTCATCGCTTTTACCTCTGACAAGGTGACAAGGCACAAAGTGAGGTCAGTTAGAGATGGTGGAAATCAGAAGTAGACCTCTCTGTTCTTGGGCCATCCATGCAGGGAAAACCTTAGGTTCCCAGAAGACCCAGGGGATTGGGGCATAGGGCTCAGAGAGGAGAGACTTTCTCCAAGCCAAGTCCTGCATTCAGAAATCAATTCCCTTTAAAGCATGCATTCTTTTAACTTTCATCCAGACTCTTTTGTCTATTACTTTTACTCCCTTCCAGTTCTTCCTTCTACTACCCTGCCAAGGGAACCATGCCTAGGTTGTCCATCGTATGCTAAAGGGAACTAGAGGACTTGGGTGGAAAAAGAGAAAGTGGGGTAACAGACAGCACCTTCTGATGGGCAGTAGCTGATGACTGGGTGGCTGCAATGCAGTCTGAGCCTCAGTTACCATTACATGCATTTTGCAAATGTGTCCCAGGGTTCCTTATGTTTCTAACGAGTGTAGGTTTCCCTGATTGGACACGGAAGGTGGGAGTAAGTTATGGGAAGAGGGATTTAAGTGCCACTGGAAACATAGATCCCAGGTCCCATGAGAAAGGAAATAAAGACCAGTGAGAGTGAGAGAAGGCTGAGAGGCGGGTGATTTGGGAAGTCCACACATGGTCACAACCTCTCTAAACAGGATCTGATTCAAGTCCAGATTTCACCTGTAAAGGCCATACCAGCAACTCACTCTTGAACTACAGATCTGGCCAAGTCTGAAGTTTCTCCAGTGGAGTCCTCCAGACTTAGAGTCCTGGCCTGAGTCGCCCCTTGTTTATCATCACCTATGCTCGCTTATTCATGCCATTCCATCCTTGGTGGTAGCTTTTCCCAGGTGCCAAATAGTGACAGGAGTGTTACAGTAAGACTTGCCTGCTTGCCCTCAGCTTTTTCATCTTTTCAGTGAAGAAATGTTGGGAGATTTCAAGGACAAGACCTGTAGGTATGGGGTGAGAGAACATGCAGAATCTTGGGATTAAGTTCCCAGACCCATCAGCCTGAGAGTACGTATGAGCTGCCATCATAGGGCGGAGGAGTAGGCCCTTTCAGACAGCCAGATTCCCATTTCTCTAGTCTCTGACTGACCTAGAAACTTGGCCTCTGCAGTCTCTGCATCACTGTCCAGGAAGTTAGAGGAGGGCTTCACTACTGCCCCGCAGGGCCTGCATTGGGGAGAAGAGGTCTGATCAGTTCTGTAATTCCAGGTTTGAGAAGATACCAGTCACTGTGGAAATCCTGGGTGTGAATATTCTATCACAGCAATAAGTGCAAGCCACTTTTTCAACCCCCATTAGTTACCAGAAATATGTGCTCATGCCCTAATGAGAACCCCATGGGTTTATCCTTTCTCCTTGGCCTCATTGCAACAGACTCTCTGAAAGAAGAAGAGGTGAAAACTGCATTTAAGCGTTCCACAATTAGAGCAACCTTGCAGAACCCCTGGCGCCAAGAGGATTTAGACAGGATTTTATTTAATATTAACATGATCACATGCAGCAGAGCACTGCAGTGTGAAGGAACACCTGATTTTCCAGGAAAGCATCTTCTGTCTTGGGACTCAGAGGGGACAATGTGATACCCAGGGTCTGGATCTTGGAGGGAAAGTGTGAGCAGGGCATGAAAGAGCCTGGGAATCTGACCCTTTGCTCCTATTTCAGAAATAAGTCTAAAAAGTACCTTTCAAGGGGAAGGTTCACACAGAAATTTATTCACAGGAGACTCTGGAGAGGAGAGCAGACCCCTTTCCATTCCATCTTAGGGGCAGAAAGAAGGCTGAAGACCCTAATTGTCAATAGCAGCACTGCGTCTCAGAGCACTGTCTCTGGGTCAGAGCCAGTGGCCATTCCTGGGAAGCTGTTAGAGACAGCTTGCCCGCCACCACCCTGCAACTGCTCATCAGAGAACCTGGAGTGGGCCCAGCAATCTGTGTTTTACTAAGATCTGTGGGAAATGGTGATGCTTCCTTAGATTTGAGAACCACTATTTTACCTCAAATAAGGGGCCTGGATCCAGACTGCAGAGGCAGTTTCATTAACTCCTAGGGTATCTGAAATATTTTGAATTGGTTTCCAGCATTTCAAAATGGGTGTTTTTTAATATGAAAAGAAAATCTACATTTCTCACTTTTCTTGGGGAAAAAACTAAGAAACTCTAGCCACAGGGGACTCACATACCTCTTGGCAATAATTGTCTATTGCTGAGAAGAGGCCACAGCTCCTCGAAAGGGCAGGGGCCCTCCTGGGAGAAACGGCCTCTCATTACCTGTCTCACTGGCTTCACTCATTTCTATCTAGAGGCACCGAGCCATTGGCCTGTGACCTATATAATGTCTAGTGTCACCTCCAGCTCAAGTTCATTCAACATGCATCTGCTGACCACTTACATGACAGAATGAGTTTTCTGCCACCCTCATAACCTTCCTTTCTCCTTGACTCTTACTATCCCCTCCCTCACCCTCATTCACCCTCCTCAACTCTTACTTTTTGCTAAGATGGAAGGAAAAGGAAAGGCTTGCCCAGCATGACAGCCAGAAGATGGCCATAGATTTCAGTTAGCATCAGGAAGAAAGACTTTGTTTAGCTTACACTTCCCTCTGATATCACTTTTGAGAAAGCGAACTCATTATCACATTCAGAAGGGACACTGCCCTTCTGTTCAGCTTGGAAAGCCTTTTATCTATGGCTTGGGGGTCAGCAGAGGAAGATGAGTCCATTCAGCAGCTGTTGGTCTGTTAGTCTGGCTAGGTCTAGAACAGCTGACACTCATGGGTATGTTCTCTGTGTCAGACAATGGACTGAGCTCCAAGAGCAGATAAGATGAAGTGGATCCTCCCTCTTCATCTCTGGATAGGGCTGGCAGGGTCAGCAGGTGAGGTCTGCACTGTCAACTCCAAACACCTCATCATTCTTCCATCCCCTGTGTGTCTCTTGCTATAGAAGCAGATAGCCCAACACAGGCTAGTATGTTTACTTATTAAAGCACCATGCTAGAAGGATCTATTGTGGTGCTTTTTTGCATTAAGTCAATTTGGTTATCAAGTTCTGGGTAGGTTCAGATAAAATTTGGTGAAAGGGGATTACAAGAGTACAAGTGTGGGAGAAGACATACTTGGCTTTTCTAGACCAACTAGACTGAAGAGCCCAAGTCATCCTCAATTATAGATGAATCTTCTCATTTCTGAGCAGACATCACTTACTGGGCTCTCAATCTCCATGGGACCCAATGGTGCTAGTAGACCACAGGCAGAGGAGAAACAAGTGAGGACTCTTCCAATGGGGGTACATATTGCTCATGACTTTCAGGGTCTGCATGTGAGTGGATGCAGGTTGGAAAGAGTGAAAGCAGGTCCTGGAGGCTGAGTGGAGCTGTAGGGGGGCACTGAGTGAGGATTTGGGGTAGGAGACTGAAGTAGGGGCTAAGTTTATGGAAAAGGAAAAATGACAGAATGAGGAGGAACACAACAGAGTGGCTGACTCCCACAGACATACGGATGCCTCCATGGAGTTCCTTTGAACTTGTCTCTGGGAAGCTCTTCAGTGAGGTTTATCATCAGACACAGTCTTCAGAAGGATGGAAAGTGGGAGAACAGAGAATAGGAGGAGGAATCAGGACATTTAGTCATTAATTTGAAGTCACACCTCTACCCTGGAAAGTATGGAATACATTCCCAAGTGACCCATCTCTCCGCTGACCTGTTTATCCTTTGATATCTAATTAGTGACAGCTTTGTCTCTGTCCCCAGCCTACTCCCTTTCTTGAGGGGTCTGTGGTGCCCTCGGGGAATTCGGAACTTGCGCCTTCACCAGGCAGGCTGCTTCCTGCCTCTGCCCAGTGTGATCTTACTCCTTGTCCCATACCTGGTTCTGCTCCTGGGCCCGCTAGAACCATGTTTTATGTGAGGGGTGGACTTTATCAAAGTCTTCAAGCAGCAGCTGGTTTTTCATCCTAAATAACATAACATGATATGGGATATTCTGATCTTTAAAAAATGCTATGTTTACCAGTGTAGCCCTATCTCCCAGTTCCTCTCATCTCCAGTGCTCATTCCACCAGATACTGTCTCCTGCTCAGGAGCATGAGTATGTTAGCTAACACAGAGTCTCGCTGTTCCCTGAAGATCATTTTCTGGGTTCGTTCGTTCGTTCTCTCTCTCTCTCTCTCTCTCTCTCTCTCTCTCTCTCTCTCTCCCTCTCTCTCTCTCTCTCTGCTTTCTCAAGATGGTCCATCACTGCAATTCCCTGAGCAACTATATAAAAAATGCACTGATATCAACCCAAATAACAACCTTTTCACTCACTTACAACCATTTTACAGTTGAAGATTTGGAGGTTCCAAGATGCTAAGGAACCTGACCAGGACATAGAGCTTTTGAGCCACTGGGGGAGACTTCCAAAAGGGGGAGGGCTTCATGCCCCAAGAAGCTAGAGACTCAGAAGGCTCTGATTCAGCTTGCAGTGTCCAAAGGATAGTTTAATCCAGCTGTTGCCTCTCCTGTCAGCATTCCGTCATCTTTTGAAACAAGATGGTGGCCTTGTCTACTGGCCAGTGTCCCATCAGTCTGCTTTTTGGGGGGTGATTGTGGGTATGGGGGGTAGGGTCAAAGTACTGAGCTGTCAGCAAGCCCTGTCTTTGCAGCGCAAGGCAGCCCAGCACACTTTTCTGTTTAACACACCGCTGGGTACATTGTACCTCATAGCTCAGAATCAATAAAGTCAAGGCAATTTCCTTAACATGCCATCAATAAGAGATTATGGAAGGGGGAGGGTTTTCCTTAGAAGCTAATGCCTTACTAAAGTTCAAATGAGGCAATATATAGTAAAATAAATTCAATCTCTATTTTCACTCCTTGCAATTTTAGTGGAGACTAAATGAAATGGAACCGTGTTGATCCTAACCCGTTCAATACATCTTTACTTCCTAAGAACCAAGGTCATTTTTACCTTCATGGGAAGGGAGGCAAAATATAAAATACTCACCCATACTGAACAGAAATGCATTTGTAGTGTTTTGAAAGCCAGGTAGATGACTGATATATTATGTAATTTATTTCATGGCATAGCTGAATATGTTTTATAGATAGTGTTTAACCTTGCCAATTCTGCTCTGAGATAATTCCCCTTTTGAGGATAAAAATAATATATTTAACGTAAAAGGAAAGGTTGGGTGAGAAAAGGAGTATAATGTGTTCTGTACAACAGATAACCAGAAGTTGCTTACACAGAAACACGATCACTGCAAGTTCATTGCTTCTTTGCCTTATTAGCTAATCAACATGTTAATACTAATCAGAAATAAGGCAAAAACCACTTGAGTGGCATTGTGGCAGTGCGCTACTGAATGACAAAACTTTTCCAGCATGTATGACAGGGTTGCTTGTGGTCAAGGGCAGAGACGTGATTCAAGGGCACAGACTCAAGATCACCTCTCTGCCCTATTACCTTGGTTTACTGTGGCCTTCGATAAGTCACTTAAGTCCTTTGAGACTGTTTTCTTGTTTCTGAAATGGGCATAGCAATAGTCATATAGCAAGTAATCCTGATTATTTATTCATCACCCATTCCCTTTCTTTCTCCTTTCTAACAGAAACTTGATTTTGCTCAGGTTTATTTATCCACTGATTCCAGAGAGGATCATGAAACTGATACTAGGTGTATATATAAAGATCACCACTAGCCCAGTCAGGGTGTCTCATTCCTTTCTCTTGCTCATTTTCTGGAAAGGGTGTCCAAGAAGATCTAGCTGGTCTGAATGCCCAGGTGATACAGATGGGTCACTGAGAGCAAGAACATTGTAAGAAAGGACTAGTGGAAGGAGATCATAGTATTTCCACAGAACCTGACTCCAAGTCCAGGTCTGATACCATTTGACTGTGTAACCTTAGGTGTGTGTTACTTATTATTCTCATAAACTGAATGGGGTGACAGCAGTCCCCTTACATATCTCCTTACAATGCCACTGTGAACATCTGATGTTGAAGTGTCAGGGGCATGGGAGATACTCGATACCTGAAAGATGCTACTTACTTAAGACACTTTTTGGTCAGGCACTAGGAACTTCAGACTTGCTAGAAAGGTACCTCTTAAGAAGTTTGTTTTTGACTTGCTTCTCAAGTTAGGCTCTGCTATATCCCTGTAGGGTTGGGGTGCAGTTCTGGCTTCCTCCTCCCATGATTCTCTCTCCCCTTCCCACACGAGGTTAGGCAACCCCAACCATAACTCAAAGTTCTGGTTCTTTCTAAGAGGAACATCTGTGAATTCATCTGCTCTGGTTCCAAGTGCCATTTATTCTTATTGGTGTCTAAAAATGAAAATAATAGTCATTTCCTAAACAGTCATACTATCAACCTTTTTTCCCCCCAAGCTACACGTTTTATTTTAAAACAAAGAAATTATTACTTAGTGAAATTGTGGCACAAATCAGAAATATCACAATAAAAACAAAATCATCTTGTATGTTCTTTATGTGGCCCTCATGGATTTCTTCCTTTTCCTTCCCTGTTCAACCCTTATTCAGAATCTAGTTGTTTCTTGTTGTTTCCTTATGTAGTTCAATCATTTTAATAATGACCTTTTAACAATATATTGCTAATATTTTTTTTTGACTTTATATAAACACTACTCTATAGACTTTCTTCTGGAACTATTTCTGTTATTCTTTGTTCAAGAATTATTTTTTGAGAGGACCAGGCCTGATGGTTTAAGGAGCTGTTTATGATTGATTTTTCACTGATGTATAGTAGTCTATTAAAAGATAAACAGAAAATTTCTCTCTTCTACTCTCAACCTTTCCAGTCATGCTGTTCCTCTGCATAAGCAGAGAAGCCATTCACACCATGTCTAGACTGCAAACCTCTGACCCATCATCAGCCTGTGGGTGTCAGTGTGAAGCTGGGGAGAGAACAGACCAGTCATCCAAAAAGGATGCCTCTAGTTGGTGCCCAGGGTGCCATCCCAGTGCCTCAAACCCATCCCTCCCCTTCAACACTGATGAAGAGTCTTAGGGGAAGAAGAAAAAGGGGAAGAAAAAGTCAGGGAGAGGGAGAAAGAGAAAGAGAGAGAAGACCCTGACATCTTAAAGGTGAAAGAGGTAGGTCGGGCTGATAAATAACAAACTTGGCTTCCTCCTGCATGATCATCTATGCAGCTGATTAGATTTAGCATTGCCCAGAATCACTCTGTGATGCACTCCTGGCCACGTGGGGGAAGATTTACAAGCGCAATTCTCAAAGAAGCTGTACTGGGGAGTTATGGCATCTCTGCACAGTGCAGCCGGGGAGGCCAGGAGAGTCTCATGCAATTTAAAACACTCCATAGATCTTTCCAGACACCTTCCCAATGTATCACTGTGGCCATTAACTAATCCAACAGAGGAAGAGAGTGGGAGTAGGCTAGGCATGGGCAGATCTCTGCAGGATGGAACACTTCTAGGTGGTCTTGGTCTTCATATTAAAGGCCTTCAACTCCAGTTGAACTATCATCTGAGTAAACTCAGTATCAACCCAAGGGACCTGGATTCCCAGTTGCTAGTTTATGTCTTTAAAATGTTTAATGGTACCAAAAAATAACTGAAAGTTTTCTCCTTGTGAAAAAGAAAATTAAAGTTGCACATGTATTCGATGCCCTGCTCATATAGCACTTCTACTGCCACAAGTAGAAATGACTGCTGTTATCATTTGAGTAGCCTTTCCCCAGAGCTCTGTAATGCATCTCTCCATTCATATGAATGAATAGAAAATGTATTTGTGTGTGTGTGTGTGTGTGTGTGTGTGTGTGTGTGTGTGAACCAATCTCACTCCATCCCTTCCTCTGCCCCTTCCCCTTTTTCATCAATGGGTGAGCAATTTGGAGATCTCCCAGATACAGGCTCTGAAAATAGTTATAAGCATAAAAGTCTAATTGGGGAGATGCCTGTGACAGAGGAAGAGAGGGGGAGCAGGAAGGGCAGAGAGAGAGCAGAGTGATGGGAGCTGACGGAATCCTGGCCAGCCTAACAGAGAGCTCAGTGTCCACACTGTCCCTTAAAGCTGTCCCTCGCTGGGCAGAAATGGTCAGGTTTAGAAGTTCAGTCCTGCTTGGTCATTATTTGGGGTTCCCTGGGAGAACATGGCCTTAACACTAGCATTGCAGTGAGTCCCCAAAGCTGGGGCTGCCCTTCACTGAGTCCTCACAGCTGAAGGGCAATTACTCTCTTCAAGGGGCCCCAGTGGCACTGCTCAGAGATCTGGGACTCTCCTCTTATGGGGCTGTGTGTATTATGTTGGAGCTCATTAGGGGGTGATTACAATTGACTTAACTGTCCCTGTGCTCTAGGAACTTAGTATGTGTTCATTGCTGTTATGTACAGTGTGATCACTATCATCTTTGCACAAGACGACTTTGTCCTCCAGTCACAGTGGGAACTGAGAAGGCTTCTCTGGGGTCATGTGGAGAAGAGGGATCTCTGGTTCTAAAGATGATCATTACAAATTCACCTCAAGGGGCCCATGCAAGGTCCCTGGCTCCTGCCCAAAGCAAAGCCTGCTTCCCCTGCACACACCTAGACATCTGGGTTTGATGCTGGGCTTGTGTCTCTGAGGTTGGTCCCTGACCCTGTTTGTCTAGACTCCTGACACCTGCTGCTGCATCTTTGGAAGATTTCTTCACCAAACCTTTGTTCTGTGTTTGTCTGACTAGCACTCAGCCAGCTAAGGTGGTAAATGCAGGTTTATGATTGCAGACTTTGGAAACAACTGATAAGCTTCAATCCCAGCTTTGCCAGTATGAATTGTGATGCTGGAAAAGTCTTGAATCTCTCCATGCACCTCAGTTTCCATGTCAGTCCAGGGAGAATAATAATAACAGTATCTACCTCACAGAGCAATTGTGATAGATGAGCTCATGCTTGTGGATTGCTCAACACCCTGCTGGTGCATACTCAGGTCGACCAGTAACTTCAACCATTGTCATTATCACATCATCTGACTCGGACCTTGGCACCAAGACAAACATAAACCTGGTTTTCCAGAACTGGTTCTCAATTCCCAAGCAGTTTGCCCTTATGAGTACAATCCTAAGACCTGCACCACCTTGGCTTGGGGTTGGGAAATGTGTACTGTCTTCCCTGGGTGGGAATACTCGCAACCCAAGGTTCCCTCTCTTCAGGCATCAGATTTTCTGCTCAAACCCTGCTCAAATCCTTTCTTCCTCCCAAGTGAATACCCTGCTCTATCTTGGACCGTGATGTAGGCAGAGGAATGCCTGTGATTCTCGGTTCTTTTATCAAATATTAGTTTAAATCAAGTATATTAACCCTAAAACATAACCACGCCCCTTTGTTCTTCAAACTTGACTCTACAACATGTGAGCCTTGGTTTCCATCTCTGTAGAATGCAGCTGGCAGTAGGATCTACCTTGCAGGTAAGAATCCAAGCAACTAACACATGCCAAGAACTTAGAGCTGCAGCAAATGGGATTCGTGCTAGAAACAGACATTCTTCACTCGTATTTTTGTGTGCCTCTTGGTTGACTGAGGAGCTAGTGTTTCTGGACTCACTGCAATCACATTTGACTTGTGTTTAGTTGAACTAGACACAGGCTAACAGGGCCTGGTGTAAAGAGATAGAATCCAGGATGGAGGAGAGGTGACACAGGCAAAGAAATAGGCCTATCACCAGCAACAATAGCTTCTGTCTGCTTAAGTGAAATCTCTTTATCATAATGCCTAAATGGGCACTGACCCCCTATTCTTCATACTGTAAAGGCACCTCACTACAAAGGAACTTCCAGATGCCCCCTTCTAAAGGGAGCCACCTACCCACACCCACCCATGCCTTCAGGATCTTGGACCCTGCACTGTCAAATTCAATTTTCAGTAAAAACCTAGAAGTTGGATTTTTACATGACTACTCCCCATTTTATGGGATTGGCAATGAATCCAGGTGAACCAGGCCAGCCAGTTTATGCTTTTGCTTTAGAGCATTTCTGTAGTTTGTCTCCAGCTAGCAATGCCATGTGAAAGTCGAGGGTCTTTCTAAAGTGCTCAAGAGCTTCGTTGGTTGATAATATTTAAGTAGAAATTATGGATGCTCAGAAATTTCAGGGCCTGCACTAGATGGTTGCTTCTTTGAGTTCCCTGATTTTATTTCTGTTAGGGTCCTGTTTGGCTTTTGTCAATTTTGGCCTTTCCTCAACCCCTTCCATCCCTGCCACTGTCCATCCCCAAGCCTTTCCTCAGGGCTGGTGATCAAGTGGGCTGCCTGTCACAAAATATTTGTTGAATGATTGCAAGTTTAGAAATCCAGGGATTTCCTTCCCCCAGCACACTCTTTCAGTATGAATCTATCTCCTCCTGGAATGAAATTAAAGCTATTTTTCAGCAACCTGTTTAACCAGATGGAGAGTAAGGCTTCTCTGGGAGCACAAATTTCCCTTTGGTCTTCTTCTTTGTATCTGGGTAGGGTTGCATTTTTCATTTCTAAGGGCTTTATTTACCTGTTGCCAAAGCTCCTTTTTCTTTGGTTCTGTTCCTCACTTCTCTCTGGGCACCAGCTCACTGTTAGACACTGAAAAGTGAAGTATGTTTTGTGCAGATAAATCCTTCCAACTTTCTACAGGATTCTGTGCCAGAGTAGCTAGAGCTGTTAAGGTGCTTGGTGGGATGCAGGGGCTGGGGGTGGGAAGCAGAAGGAACAGTGGGTGTATGTAAGAACTCTGTAAATGCAGAGTGAACACCTGTCCCCAGGGTCACCATGCTCAATTATCATCTTGATTCACTCTCTATACTCAGAGCTGGTGAAGAGCTACCCCAGGTTGGGGCCCAAACTTCTGTTTAACAGGAGAAATCTTCCTTTAACAGAGGAGGCCATATGAATAGAAGGGAAGAGGGAACAGCTTTTCACTGCCTTCCTCTCATTGGAACCCCTTAGCATTTTTCAAGGCTCTGAGGTTCTGCAAACAAAATGGGAAGTTATAACCAGTGTCTTTGTTGATCATTTCTTCACCCTCATATCTTCACCCTCACAGGTAAAGATCAGTCACTGGAGTGGTCACTGTACTCTTCCCAGATCCACATCTTTGCTTACAAAAGTTGGGAGTGGCAGGAAAAGGAATGTGAGTGCCCCATTCCCTGGCCTGCGGGAAGGTCTGCTGTGAGGGATGTTGGATAGCCTGTAGGATCTGCTGAAGATACCCTCAGAGGGCCTTTGCCTGAAACCACTGACTTGTTTACCTTTCTTCCCTTCTCTGTGTTGCCTCCCTCTCCCCCACATCAATCTCACCTGTGAGCACATCCTTAGTAAATTATCTGTGTCTGAGTCCTTGCCTCAGGCTCTCCTCAATCTGGAAGTCTCTCCCATAGGCCTCAGCACTTTCCTAGGGAGATGACCGCCTATCTTTGGCTAGTCTTCAGTCAGCTGCTTCACAAGTAGAACTGGACCCATCCACCAATGAATGGCCTTCCGGGATCTAGGCAACTGTCTGGTTGGGCCTGCAGCCATTTTTCTCTTCTATGTGTGGGTTTATTTCAGGAAAGTACAACTCACCAGCCAACCATCTGACTTATCAGGGACTTTGTTGCCTTGGAAACATGGGGCCAGGAGACGGAGAAGCCAAGTAGGGCCTAGTTAAAGGTGGTGCCTGGGGGACTTTCTTTTGAGGTGGGAAGAGCAATTCTTTTGGGGTTTTTGCCAACATAGAGCTCCCACAGCCCCCTTCCTCTTTCATGTGGCCACTGCTCTCCACCCTCAAAATCTGATGCTGATTAGAAGTTTGAGGATGTGCCTTTCAAACCTTTGATGAAGAGTTTCCTTGATGAATCCAAATTAAGGCCTGTGTACTTTCCCCACACCTATTGCTCCAAAGAGCATCATAGAAAATGGCTTCCACTTCAGACTCAGCTCCTGCTTGTGTTTTTTTTTTTTTTTTTTTTTTTTTTTTAACATGATTAATGTCTCAAACATACTCTGATTAGGCCAGGTAGTGAGGGAAATGAGGGAGGCAGATATTAACTCTGGGTACCAAAGGCCTCTCTTGACCCTCACAAGACAGGTCTAGGGCCCCTACAGTGTGTGCCCACAGATTCCTACTGTGTCATTTCACACACCATTTTGTAATTGCCTTTTACTTGTCTAGTTGATGGGGTTGAATGAAAACCTCTAGGTCTGAAGTGTTTGAAGTCACCGAATAATAATATTTAAAAGCAAATCATGGTGCCTTCATCAAGTGGTAAATTTGTACTTGCTGGCCTTGCCCATTTGGCAACAAAAGAACAGCCCCAGGGTGAACATCAGAATGTAATTTGCAGATGGAGGAAAATAGGTCACTCCTCATATTCAAAGACTGTATTTAAAAAAATAATCCAGGGCACAAGGTCTCATAAGTACTTATGGGAACTATAGGAGAAAAGAGTGTGAGTCCAGAATGAATTATCCTTATCATCAAGCAAGCACCCCTAAGCTCACAAGCTTATAGCTCTCCTCCCCCCAACCCTGGTCTCACCTCTCTGTTCATCAAGAGTGATGGAGACAAGATCAATTTCTGCTCCTGCTGCCATCCTAGGCTCTTTGGGTGATTGTCCCCATGCATCTCTTTGACCTCCTTTCAGGTCTCACAGTCCCCGTCACTCTTCTATGCTTATGGCACTTGTGGGAATTTGCCAACTCAGAGTTGCTGGCCATTTGGATCTTTCTCTTTGAATTCAACCACTTGTCCATCTGGACTTCCTGATCCCTGGTTCCCACACAGTCACTCTGAGTTCCACATCTTTCCTTCCCATGTGTCCTCTCTAGTTTCCCCTATCTCAGAGGGTATCACATCTTCCTCTCTTTAGCCAGCCCCCTCAAGTCCTCTGACCCTCACCCTGCCACACTACTCTTTAAACCTCATCCCCTTTCCCCTTTATCTCAAGTCAGCTAAAGAACTAGAACCAAACTGTGGTTAAAGTGGTAAAAGTAGATTTTATTGAGGAACTACCGCAATGGGGGAAAGAGACATCAGTATAGAAATGTGCTCAATATTGAATACAGTAAGAACAAGATTTAGAGCCAAGGAGCGTGTTAAAAGGGTTGGTGCTAGAAAATTACTAAAAAAGACATGAAGACAAGGGGGAGTTTGGGCTAAGCTGACTACCAGAATACATGCTGAAGGCAGGATAGGGAGATCATGTATCACTGGGGAAAAGAGGGGGTGAGGAATTTGATCAGATACCCAGGATGATGCGATATGGAAACATTCGCAGACTTCTTGCTAAAACTGAGTCATGCAGATCCAGTAATGATGGAGGTCAGGGTCAAAGCCTAGTTGAGAAGAGGACAGAGAGGATCCTGACTACAGTATGTTCAAGGACAAAAGTTTTGCCAAGCCTACAAGTGCTTCCAGGAACACAATCTTTCGCCATTCCTCAATGCCACTTAGCATCTCTACCATGGCCACAGATCCTGCTGCCTATAGTAGCTGTTCCACATTCATTCTTGAGTCTTACATCATTTTTCATGGCACAGATGGAAGAGTTCCCTTGCCTGAGTCCCCCCATCCCTGGTCCCATTTGCTGCAAATATCACTATACCTGTCTCTTCCTTATGCCTCTTTTGCTGTCTTCCTGCCTTTCTCCTGTCTAAGGAAATTGGGCCTAAGATCAGATATTTCTCCTTCCAGAAAAGCTATCTTGGGTCCCACCCCAACCAGTCAAGACTAGGTTAGGACCCCATCTTGCAGGTTTCTACACCATCCTGATCTTAACCTTACCATGTCACATAGTAGTGGTTGATTCACTCACTATTCCTCTCCCCTTCTAGGATGTGCTTCTTGAGGACAGAGACGGTGTCTTCCTTTTGCTATTTTATATTCCCAATTTTTTTGCAGAGTGCCATTAACATTAGGTTTTCCAGTGCATGTAGAAGTAACGAATTCCCTTTTCTATGCAAAATTATTCTGTTCACCTGCATTCTGGATTCCTTCGTTTCTTACCCCCTTCCACCATCAATTGTTCTTTCCTGTGTCGTGCCTTCAACTTGCTTTCCCATATTGTTTTTCATTTAGTGATTATTATTGTCATTATTAATAATATAATTATGTTAGTGACTATATATTGGACATTTACTATGTCCCAGGCACTTTGCTAAACTCTCAAACATACCCTAGTTTAATCTTTATACTACTCCTTTGGTGTATCAGGAAACTACTTTTTGATGACATTCAAACCCAATTCACTCTTTTATTTAACTCCTAGCCCTTTCTTGATGGTGTGGTCTTCTTCACCTAATACCATTACATTTTCCCATGCATTCACAGCACATTTCTAAAGTGTCATCTCTACCACTATCACCACATCCTGACCTCTTACTCTGATTTCACAAGAATTGAATTGAGTCCTACAAGATTGCACTTCTACTGACATCACCAGCAACCTCCAAGAGCTAACACAATAACCACTTTCAGGCCTTATCATTCCAGCTTCTCAGCAGCAGATGACACTGATGGCTACTCCTACCCCCTGACTCTCCTTGTCCAGCTCATATATCCTCTGGCCTTGTTAAGTGAGTCCCCTGAGGCTAAGTTCTCTTGTTTTTCTTCCTTCATGCCCTCTTTCCAATACTCTCTGCTTCAGTTGACCTGAAAGTCCCTCTCTCTCTCCACCCCAGAAGCATATGACCAGGGCCCTGTTTTTACCTTGATAGCTCTTCCTGGGGGCCAAAGGCAATATGCCAATAGGACCATATTACTTGCTTTCTACATACAAATATGTCCTAACACCAATTCCTCCTCTTGTTGTATTCCTTGTGACCGCATCACCTTCCTTCCAACCCAAGTAATAATGTCACAACACTCCTGACTCATTCCATTTTCTTCCACCTGTCTTCTAACCAGTCACTGAATCACTTTCATTGTTTATGCTCTCAGCTTTGATTTTCTTACTCACTATCATCATTGAGATTGCCCAAGTTTAGATAGTCATCAAGTTTTGACCTGTCAATTACAGTATAGAACTTCCTGGTTATCTGATGAATAATGTTTCTCAAGTGAAAATACAATGATGTATTTACTTCAACTCCCCAGTGATTTTCCCATTCCCCTTGGGGACAAACTCTTAAATGCTTGGTGTGGCTACGAAGACCCTCCTTCATTTGAGTGCTAATGACTTTTCTGATCTCATTTCTACCTCTGCTTCCACTCTGTGTCCTCCATCCCATCTCTCTTTGTGTGCTGGTAATACTGAGCTATGTGTCCCCTTGAGAATCAGTATAACTCTCTTGCATCTCTAAAGGTGTAGCCAATGAATTCAGATTTGAGTGGAGCCACCAGGTAATGATGGAGATGTCTACAAAACCCCATACCACCTTTTCATTTCAGACAGATATTGCCAACTCTACCACCATGGAGCTGCTAGTCCTACCACAGTAGTGCTTAACTTGTGTGGTTTAAGGGCCAAGTGGGATCAATGAGAGAGAGAAGTCAAGTCTCTTTGGAGAGAGGCTACTCAGTGTTGCCAATGCCTTCTAGCTCTGGAAGTTTCTCTATGAAAAATAGTCATATACTTCAACCCAGCCAAGGGGGCAGAATATTAAAGTGAACAGCTGTTTTCTCTGTAAGGGTCTAGTCTGGAAGGTTCTGTGACAGGGGTGAGTCTTGGAATTTTAGATTTGCACAGGTTCTTAAAGGTGGCTTTGTGAAAAATCTCTGTCCTTCACTTGGATTTTATTTTATTTTTATGGCTTTTGAAAAACAGACACAAGCAATACTTGAACATATTCTCCTTGTAAAGGAACAATACAACAATGATATCCTCTCTTCATGAGAGGTGACTTTTCCCACCCAGGCAAAGGGAGCCACGTTAGCTCCTGCCCAAACATTCTCTATTTATAGTCATACAAAAATGGATACCTAGCCACAGATCCAATTTTCCATTGCTACACTATGGGTTCATGATGAATACAATGCTGTTAAATTTGGTTTTCTCACTGACCAATCTTTTTTGGAGATCTTTTTGTGTCAACATATGGAGGTAAAATTTATTTATTAAAAGACTACATGAATTCCATCATCTAGGAATCTATGCAATATCCATTACTGATGAGAAATGTATATGGCTTCTACTTCTTTGGTCATTACCAAACTCAGAGCAAGAAACATTTTGTGCATGACTCTTTGAGCACATTTGAGTATTTTTTTTAGGGGAGGAATAGAATTGCTAGAACAGAGGTATTTCTAAGGTTTGGTATAACATGCTTCTAAACCAACTCCACTGGGTATCTGTTCAAGAAAAGTTCTTCAACTGTCTATTCTTTTCTTCTAGATGTTGTTTTTATTCAGGTTTTGCGTTCTTTAAAATCAACTTTTAAAATTAATTTCTCCCTAGGAAATAATCCATTATAAATTTCACCTTTGCTGGTAATTATGATCTTTTATATATGGTCTCTTTTAATTTATAAAAGTTCCTTGTCTACTTAGATTTAGTTATTTTTCGTTGTTAATATTGTTTGTGTCATCTACATTTTTCTTGATTAGATTTGCCGGTGGCTTATCTGTTATTTCCCCTGTTTTTTTTTTTTTTTTTTTCCAAAGAGCAAGCTTAAGATTTATTGATTGTTCTTTTGTTTTCCAGCCTTTTCATTTCTGTTTTTATTATTAAATTCCCTTATTTCTTTGAAACTATTCTGCAAGGTTTTAAAATTTTCTGTGTATTTTTGTTCATTTATTTGAGAAGATTTAAATTTTTCTAAAATAGGCAATTAAAGCAGTAACCTTTCCTTTGAGAACAGCTGTGTGGTATTCTCATTTTGTTTACTTTTAAATAGCATAATTTCCATTTAAATTTTTCTTTTGCCCAAAAATTTTATTTAAAAATATTGCAATAATCCTAAGAAGATTTTTTTGGCAATTCTTTTTATTTTAATTCTAACTTTATGGCATTGTGGTCAGAAAATATAATTGGTATGATTTCTGCTTTGGGATTGCTATGTTTTGAGATTTTATTTGTGTGTGTAAATGGCATAAATAAATTTCTGTATTCATGTGGGACTTGAAAAGAATACTGTCTCATACACACACACACACACCACACAAACACACTAGGTTTATTAGTAGATTCTCCACATCTTTCAATTTGTCTATTTATTTAATTTCTTCTCCCCCAGTTTTATTGAAATATAATTGATACACCATGACTGGACATACCTGGTTTTACTGAAACATACTCATCTTTGAATTTATCTTTTATCATTATTCTTCACCATTTATTTCTCTTCCTAAACCCCTAAGGTAACACAGGCAAGATTTCATAACCATTGCCTTGTTAATTCCCTTTGCCCCTCTCTCACTCCACAATTAATCATGGACAAACACCCCTGTTAAAACCTGTTTTCTCTTTACTCTATGTTTGTACCTAAGAAGCTGAATATCACTGGAGAAAATAATATTACAACACATCTCATTATGATCTTAGATCTTATATGGGCACTCAGTCCTCCCAGGTATTCCTACTCTTGCCCCCCAAATTTGGTTTTCTATCTTCACCATTATTTTATTTCTTCTCTTCTCAAGCCTCCGTTATCCCTCAAGTATTAATCTCAGCTCTGGTCTCAACTTCAGTTTCACAGAGAAAAACAATTTAACTGGTTTGAACACTTTTATCTCTGCCCTTTGATTGGCTGCTCTGCCTGTGCCACCATTGTAATAGAAGACTTGTGTCTTGTCCTGTCCTGCCCAAATACTGTATTAAATCCAAACACCAGAATTTCCTTATAGCAACTATTCCCTTTCTTTGCTGAAAGAACCCTTTCTTCCATGAACCAGGTCATCTCATATATACATACTTTAATATCTCCCACCTTTACTAAAACCCTTTTAAGATAGAGTCACCTTCCACTTTCCCCACTTCTCTATTCTCAACCACAGTCAGAATCACTGAGATATCTGAGTATAAACAATTCTTTCAAATTCCTTGTCTTCATTTTCACTTCAATCCCTCCAGCCACATTTCCTTCTCATCACTTCACACTGACAGGGCTTGTTGACTAAGGTTGCCTTTTGACCAACATTTGCCACAGCTGAGTGTCAGTGTTCTGTCTTCATCAGGTCTCATCAGTACCATTTGATCCAATTGACTCATCCCTTCTTTGAATCATTACTTTATCTAATTCTTAGATAATATGCTTTTCTTGTTTTCCTCCTACCCCATTGTTCACATTTTCTCTGTCTCCTTAATTGGTTGTTACTTTTGTTCCAGATCTCTAAATGCTGTAATGCTCAAAACTTTTTCCTTGGCCCTCTCTCTGTCTAGACTCTGCTAGCAGTGTCTTTCCGCCTTAGGTTTATAAATAAAATGCATGTATGTACGCAGGTATTAAAGATCCTCAAATTTTAGTCAGGGCTTCTGAGTTTTAGATGCATATAGTCAAATATCTATTCAACATCTCTACTACTTGTCTCTTAGGCATCTCAAATTTCTCCGTTTCAAAGAAAATTATTGATTATTATAGCTTCCCTCATCCTAGCCCCAACTATCCTCTTTTAGTCACCTGCATAGTATCACATATCTGTCTGGGGTGCTAAACAATTAATTTTAGTTCTTTCCTCCTCTTACCAAATTCACTGGCAGGCCTTGTTGACTTTACCTCAAATCTATCTAGTTCCTTTAAAACCACATTGTCTTGATTTTAGTTCAATTTGCCTTCATCTTGCCCTTGAAAACTCGATTAACCTCTTTACTAATCATATTGTTGCCATTTTTGCCTCTCTATAGTCAGAATACAATATAATGCTGTGAACTATGAAATATTCTATACACATGGTAAATGAAAAGACTAGCATAATAAACTTTTATGCATCCATAATCCAACATGAGAAATAAAATAGTACTGATGTAGTTGAAGTCTCTATTAGAAACTTTTTGATCCTCTCTCCCTCCCCTTTTTGGATTATTATCTCTTTAATTTGGCTGTTAGTATTCCCATAAATGCCTTTCTGTATTTACATACACATACAAACACACACATATATATAACGTATACTTTTGCATTCCAACTCTGTAAGAAACACCTTGTGCTCAGAGAATGATGAAACAGTTTGCTTCAGAAACTGTATAGTGTCTTGGGAGGCCTCTAAACTACCAAACTTATCATTGTGTAGATCTTTAGCTTATCTGTTGGCTTCATTTAGAGATGCAGGTGACATTCTGAATTCTTCTGATTCCATTTCCTCTGACCTTAAGAAGTTTGAATTCAAATCTCACCTTCCTGCGCTGTGTCTGTCATTGATTCACTATGTATGCTGACTCACCCTCTGACTACTGAATTTTCCCTTTGTCTCCACTTCTTGCTGACAGTATATGAAACCTATCTACACATGCGCACATGTTGCTGCAAAACCTTTTCTTGCACTTTTGGGCAAGACTAAGGTAACTAAGAAAATCAATTTGACACCTGGCAAAAGACAGAAAAGAGTCTGATAAAAGCCCCTTGCCTGGTTGTGGCAGTCAGTCCTCTTTTTTAGCATTCAGGATTTCTGTGCTATAACAGCTGACTGGGTCACCTTGTACTGTCACTGAGCCTAATCTGATGTTTTAATAACATTTTAGGATTAACTGCATTATTCAAAGCCTTGCTATAAAGGACCATGAACCATAAACCAGCTGCTCAAACACCTTATCACACAATGTCATCATAAAGACATCCAACTCTCAATTTGCATTGGAGAAGAGAGGTGAAGGTAGAACATTCCTCTTAGGATTCATATTTATGATATAATAATATATTTAAGATAACCTCCAGGAAACCTTATGTTTCTCCCTAACAATCCTGCCATTGATTTCCAAGGAGAGGTGGATACAGAGTAGGTTGCTGTGTCAGATGGTGGCAGGTCTGTAGGGTAATATGGTAATTGTCATCAGATGTGAAAACCTATCCACTGTAGTGAGGATGGCAGGTTTTTTCTGTGTGACCCCAAGAGGCAGACCTATATCAGAATGTTTGACTCCATAACAGAAAGATAATTTCTTGTGGCCAAAGTCAGCCAAAGATGGGATGACTTGAGTAATCTGTTGTTATTTTGGCTCTTAATATAAATCAATAAAAGATGAGAATGGTGAATGAGGTCAACTGTGATTTCTGATGAAGTCTCCATCAAAAATCAAAATACAGAACCCATAACTAAACAATATATAGATACTTCTGCTATTCATCCACTAACTGAAGTTCTACAACCGCTGAAGAACTTCATGAAGACATCATAGCAAGGTGATACGGGGAAGGGTTTATGACTTCTCAAAAGCAGCTTCTTTATCCTCATTTATTTTGCCTGGGTTTTTGAAGTTGTCAAACGAGGAGGGGGCCTTGATGCTAAGAAGGGGTTGCAACTTCAGAAAGTTTGAAGACTGATTTGACTGCCAAACTCACTAGCAGTTTTCCTGCACTGAATGAATCAATGAAAGGAAAGAGAAAGGGTCCATCTATTCTGGTACCTGAGGTGCTAACTGGCACAGCATGTCTAAGAATGAACAGGAGTAAACAGGTATCTGAAATACTGGATAAGTAACTGCTGATATGGTCCATTTGGATTTTCATATTTACTGTTAAATGTGCGCCTTATCTTGCAATGGTCTGAAATTCTGGAAATAGCATTTGAAAGGCAATAGTTCTTAGTAAGCATTAGCAACACTTGTGAATCGGCATTCCTTATTTTATCCTAGCTTCACCCTTTGCACAAGCCAAGTGACCACAGCTCCCATTGGTTAGAGATGGTCAGGGGTACTGGAAAACCAGGGTGCTCCTGACTCCTGGACAGCTAGCCTGTGTTCCTGGGCCAGGAGGGCCACTGGTTCAGCTATGTTGATGCCCACAATCCAGGAAGACGAGGGGGCCAGTATCCCTGGGGGGGAAATCCCTTGACCCTTAGGGACAGAAGCCAGTTTTCTCACCTGCTCTACTTTGCTTTTCCCAACACTCCACTCCTGTTCTAGGAATCATTTCCCAAATGTGCAATTAGCATGCTGTCCCAGATCCCAAACTGCCGTGGGGAGTAAATTAGGCTATGATAGATACCGATTCACATTTAGGGCAAATTCCTTTTTCTCCCTGGGTTTCTCTTTCCTTTTCATTGAAATGAGAGACTCAAGCTTATTCATAGATCAGAGTTTATCAAATAGAGGAAAATTGTTAAGAATTCCAGGAAATCCCATCTTCCTGATTTCAGATAAGGCTTCTGATTTAAATACTTCCATTCCCCTTTGTGTGAGTGTGCCAATTGTTTTATAGCTTTTGTTATCTCCCTAGCCCTTCGGACCATATTCTAAAGTAGGTAAAAGGAAAAAACCTCTAACTATAAGGAAGCACTATCAGGGATCCCTATCCGTTCCTGCTTTCATAATTCTATTCTGAACAGGATCTGGTCTCTGTGAATGATAGTAGCATTGCTGCACCCAGTGGCCATGAAGGGCAGGAACAAAAATGGTGTGCTGCCTTGGTTTCCATCACATGAAGCCCAGGAGAAATGAAGACAGTTAAGCAGCAGTATACTCTGAGATTTCTCCCTGGGCTTCCAGACACAGAAGAATTGTATTGAACGCATTTTAGGAAATGGCAGATTCCCATTCATTTGCAAGCTTGAGGGCAGCTAAAGGTAAAGACATAGTACTCAGTACAAATAGAGCATTTTGATACTTATTGATTGGCAGCAGAAGTCACGAGAAAGACAGACCATAGCCAGAGATGAGTTTTTATGCTCAGATGTTGGGGGACAGTCTCACCATGCTAGGACAATGGGAACAGCTTCCAGATTCCAGGGAAGGTAGACACTAAGGAACTAAGGAGTCTCTGCAGGAGTTTGTAGGGTGGGGTGGCAAAGATGCCGAGCAGTGGAGGTTTCCCTGAGGTCCTTTGCCCAGATTTCCAAGTCTAGTCACTTTTCTTAGTCTAGAGCAATATCACTTCATCATGAATGGCCTTCTGGGGGGTTTCCACTTCCATTTGGTGCTCCACCATCCTTTCTGCCAGTGTGTTCTTTCAAATCTTAGTCTGCCCCCCAGCTAAAACCCCCCTGATAGTTCTCACTGCACTAGAGAAAATTACAAGGTCCTAGCTCTTCACTCACTCCTACCTCCTCTCTCAAATCCACATGCCAACCTTGCTGCCTTCTCTCTCAGGCCGAGCATTCAGTGTCTTCTCTCCTTTGGAACTCTGAGCTAGTAACATGCTGTTTGGAACCCGGGTTTCCATGGGGCTGGCTCCTTCTCACTATTCAGGTCACCTCTTTGTAAAAGCACCCCTTGACTTCCTAAAGCCCTTGTGTCACATCTCTTTATTTAATTACCTTTACAGACTCATCTTGTCACTCCCTAACATACCTTCATTATAATTCTCTTCCTCACTTAACTGGTGTGTGTGCTCTTGATGATCGTGGCTTCTGTGCTTTGGTGGCCACTGTCCTCAGCCATATGGCTGGTCCTTGGGACTTACTAGATACTCAATAAACATGGGCTGACTTTACTGACTTCCAAATGCTCTCAAAGATCATTAGCTGTGTTCAGAAAGAACCACAGTTCTCCAGAGAGAAAGTGTTCCCCTGTGTCCAGAGGGTTGCTTCAGAAGGAACTCAAAAGATGAAGGTTTGACTGATGTTGGAGAGGGGACATGTTCTTATCCTTAGCAACTTATTTAGATGAGGGCTCTTTCACAGGGAGATGAAAACAAGAGGCCAAGCTCTTAGTTCAGGTCTGATTGTGCTCAACACATGGTGTTTGGTATCACTGGGGACGCGCACAGAACCTGTGCCAGCAGTCCACTCTGAGGTCAACCGGCTGGCAAATCAGGTTTGCTAGGTACCTCCATGTAGATGCTCAGAATCTTCTCAGTCTCCCATTCCTAGGCCCTCCAATGCAGCATCTGGGATGGTAGGAGGAAAATGGCAGTCAGTAGGAGATGGTATAGGTCCCTAAAAACTGAGTGAGGGAATTGACCACTGGGCTGGCCTGACTATCTCTTTCCAGGACTGGGCGTAGCTGATCATGGTGTCAGCAATGAACCAAATTGCTCCAGCAAGAGCCAGGTAGCCCAGCTTTTAAAGTGGATCAATGACAGGGTCGGAGTGATTGATGTCAAGGAAGTGGAGCTTGAAGAGTGGAACAGACACCCAGGTGTGCTGTTCCTTTCATCTTCACATCAAATGTTGCCTGGTGGGTTATAGGGCACAGGCTGGGGGTGGGAGGAGCAAGGGGTGGGCAGCTGCTGCTCAAAAGCAGAAGGGGGGCCACATGGTTGAGACAAATCTTGGCTTCCTGTCAGACAGCTGGCTGTAAATAACACTAATTTCCTGGGAGGGGCAGGCAGGTAAGTCTCTTAGTAGATGAAAGAGCTGGAGTTAAGATATACAGAACAGACATTTTAAAAATTCATTTATTCTTCATTTATTTGTTAGTTCAGCAAAGGTTAACAGCCTTGCTCCTTCAAGTATGGGTCAAGCTCAGCAGCATCAGCAGCATGTGGGAACATGGTGAATGTCAGTTTGACCCCAAGTCTGCTGAACCAGAAGCTGAAATTTGACAAAACTCCTGGAGGAGCCTGAGCCATGGACAAGTCAGAAGGCCTGACTATCGGGATAACTGGGTCCACAGCCAGGTTGGCCTACCTGGGTGCTGGAGGGTGCATCTGGCAGCATCAGGTCCCCACTGTGAGGTGCTTGGAGGAAGGGGCCCAGGTGCACTTCCTGCAGGTGTTATTTATGAGATGATCCATTCCACACCTAGTTCATTTTTTCCAAAGTTCACATAACACTTGCCCATTTCATCCAGAAAGGACACAAGTGACGGTGGCATGTAGCACTGATAGCACATCAAGGGAGACAATGAGGGTCTATTTTTTTTCTTTAAATGCCTTTCAATGCTTATAAAGTTTTTAGACCTATTTTTCCTCTTTTTTTAAAAATTTGTTTTATTTTACACCATCATATGCCCTGAAGTTCTCCCACCACCTTATCACCGGTGAACCATGTCTTAGTCTTTTGTGGCCCTCCTACTCGCACTGCCCCCACCCCATACTCCATGCTTCATCTTTACTGAGAGCTAGTTTAAAATTTTTCTTGTCTGTCTGTTGTCCATTTTCTCTGTATCCCTCATATGAGTGAGACCATCCAGTATTTCTGTTTTTCTTTCTGGTTTATTTCTGCTAGCTTGATTCCTTCCAGCTCTATCCATGTTGCTGCAAATGACATGCTTGTCTTTTTGATTGATAAATAATATTCCATTGTGTACATATACCACAGCTTTTTGTACCATTTGTCTGTTCTTAACAGGGTTTGAAATAAAACTGCGAAGTCACCTCCCCCCTTTCTCAAAAGTCCTCCCCCCCCCACCACTGAAATATCTAGTGTCCACCTAACCAAAGAAATCTTGTTCCTTCTGGAATGACTCTGCCCTCAAAGAATTCCTTACACTTCTGTGTGAATTAAATCAATGGCCATTTGTGTTCCTTCACTCTTGAGGACTCTTACAGTGATGCCACAGTCAACAACCAGGCAGGAGACATTTGGAGGACAGAGGAATTAGGCCAATCAGATAAGATCTGTCACCCTAAAATGCAATTCTGGAAAATGACCCTCCCAATAGAGAACTCTTAAAAGCACTTTATAAACTTAAAAAAAAAGACTTCTTTCTTCATGTACCAATTTTGTAGGTGAAGAAACTAAAGTTTAAAAAGGTAATGACTCACCCGAAGTTTCAACTAGTAAGCAGTAAAACTGAGCTTTCTATGTAGCTCTTCGAGTAGAAATATTATGTTTCTACTAATAGTCTGCTTCTACAATAGTAGGATATTGGTTATTCTAAACTACAATAGTAGGATATTGGTTATTATAAACCATTCAAGTCAACTTTCCATGCATTCATATAAGAAGATATACATGAGCTGGGCACTGTAACGCGTGCCTTTAATCACAACCTATGAAACGAGGCTGAGACTAGGAATCACTTGAGTCTGTGGGTTCGAGACCCACCCGGTGCAACACAGAGAGACCTAGTCTCAAAAAATAGCTGGGCGTGGTGGTGCACGCCTGTAATCCCAGCTACTTGGGGAGCTGAGGCTGGGGATAACTTGAGTTCGTGGTACCCTGGGCAACATGAATCTGTGGTTCCCCAGGCAAAATAGCAAGACCTAGCCTCAAAAAAAAAAATATATATATCTATATATATAGTTAGATATATAGATATATCTATCTATATCTATCTATATAGATATAGATAGATATATCTATATAGATATCTATATATAGAGATATATAGATATATATCTATATATATCTATATATATGGAGCTCCTTCTTTATACTTAAAGCTGAGAAGAGGGTATAAAGCTCACATTATCCATCTATTCATCTATCCACTTATCTATTTCATCCATACACTCATCTATCCATCTACCTGATGCCTTCAGCCTCAAGAAATTTACTAAATAATAAAGAGAAAAGACTTATTAAGAAAACTGTATCATGTCCACATCACTTTGATGGGAATAAACTTGGCTTTAATACCCAGTTTCTTGACCCCTCCAACTCTAATGTCCTTCCAGTGATGTCTTTCCAGTCCCTCCTTTGAGCCCACCCTATCTTGTGACTTTTTATTCTTGAGTCAACTGTGTAAACATTTCCTTCTGAGTCAATGGACACATAGAACTCTGTCACTTTACTACTTTTCAGGAAAAAAAAAATCCAGCAGTACAAAGTGTTTAGTGAGCTTAGATAGTGTGTTGGAAGTCATAGAGTATGATAGTGTTGTGAAAATATAACTCTGCCTCCAACACCTACCTCCCCTCCTCACCATCCTTGCCCCTTTCAGGAGCTTCAATTATTTTACTATTTTAAAGAGAGTCATTCACTCATCACCCAATCTCAAAGTCATACAAACAGATGTGTCAGTGTTTGGGAGAAAAAAAGGGACTTTCTCTTGACCCTAAGGACTTTAGACTGCAGTTAATGTTTATCTTTAAATAAACTCCTTTATTGACATACAACATACATGCAGAGAGTGTACACATTAGAAGCATGCTGTTTGATAAGTTTCTACAGAGTACACCTGTGTAACCAGGATACAGACCATGAAACAAAACAAAGGCAGCGTCCCAACGCGCTGAGACAGCTGCTAATTTAAATAACACATTTCCCTTCCTGCTACAGACAAGAGCATATTGAAGGAGAAACAATGACCTACCAGAAATGACAAGAGGGAGCAAGGAGGTTTCAGAACTTCCCTGCAAGATGGGTGGCACCGGTCAAACAGGGAAGGGGGATACGCCTAGTGGCAGGATAGCCTGACACAGGAAAGGACATAAGGATATTGGCAATCAGCAAGGAGTTGCGTTTGACCATGCCAAGAGATTGAAGAGGAGGGGGAGGGAAATGCTAGGCAACTATGTTGGGGACTGTGTTGTGAAGAATCTGGAAGGCAGTGTAGGTATTAAGCAATGACTCTTGCAGGATTTTACATTCATTGCTGAAAATCTGATGTAACAACTGACAAAATTTTTTTCATATTTGCTTAAGCAAAATATAAAATGAAAAGCAATATATTGCCTCAGGTATCACTTTGATACAGGGTTCAAATGACGACTAAAAATGGACCCACCCACCCCCTTTGTGTTATTTTCTCTCTGTCCTGGAAGTTGTCATCTTTTAATTTGGGTTTCCCCAAAGTAGACCCAGACAGAGATGTGACTGCCATTTGGGTAGTGCAGAGAGCACCAGAGGGCAAACAGCCAAGGAAGGGAAGATGGCCAGAAAATGGCACAGGGGGAAGCCAGCCCTCACTGTGGGGGCATGGATGTTGGTCCAGCTGGGAAGCTCTGGGAAAGTCTGTAGAGCACAGACCTCAGAGCACCCCACTCTGGGGCAAGGAGATTGGGCAGCAACTCTCACCAGTGTTTGGTGGAGGACTGTTCCCAGAAATCACTAATTTTTGTGCACTTGGGCCTGCCCTCTGGGAGCTCAGCCTCCTGAAATTTTTGAGGAAATCCATAGAGAGACAGTTGGGAGTGGCTGGTACTTCCAAAGGGGTGAGACCCCCATGGACCACAGTGAAGTCTCAACAGTATCCACTTCACCTCCTTTCTCAGCATGCTCAGCCTTTACTCTAGCCAATGGTGGCCTACATTTCTAGGGCCTAGACAGGAGAGATCTTCTCTCTCCAGAGAGAAACAAAGCCTGACCCAAACTGGGTCACTTTAGTTAATACCTGAAGTCAGGATTGGGGTGCTATCCTAGAGAGGAATCCCCATGCTGTTAGCTGGTCAGCAAAGGTAGGAGTAGAAGCAAGTTCACACTGCAATATATGGTGGTGGTGTTGGTGGTGGGGTGACAGAGTGTCTCTGGTGGGTGAGTGGTGTGTGTTTAGTACAACAGAGACAGGCTTGGACAGAAAATGTTCATATGGGTGTCTCTTCATTTGGGTCTTCCCAACGCCAACTTGAGATAAGGACTTGAGTACAGGTGGTTTCTTTGGGAGGTGGTCCCAGAAAACAAGAATAAGGGAAGGGAAAGAAGATAATTCACAGGTGTTAATGAGCAAATGGGGGCAAGTAGGACACTTGGGAAACAGAATTTTCCCCAGAATGTCTCACTGGGTTTTGAGGAGACTGACATTTCTGTCCTTCCCATTCGAACAGATGGAAGACTTTCTGAGGTATTTTATTCCCCAATCCTTACCACTAAACTGTTTGAGTGCCTGGAATATTCTCTGTGCCAAAGAATGCCCTCAGGCTGAGTGGGCATCAATAGGTTGCAGAAATCCCCCAGGGTGGGTTGAGGGGGTATGGCTGGGAGTCCATCATCCTCTGTTGCTAGATCTGTTTGTCCTTCTATGGCTGTAGCAGAGCCCCTTCCAGCACTTGGCATCCACTCTTTTCCAGTCCTTAGACTCTACTCTGTTCCCAGGCTACCCCAGTTGCTTCAATCTATCTGTTTCCTCATTGGCCCTGGAGATGGTTGTTCTCGATGGAAAGTGTAGTCCTTTGTTAAACCCCCACATTAAAATAAACTCAAAAAACAAACTCATGCAAGGTTTGGGGATATCAAATGTTAATCCAAGATAGTTCCTGGGAATAGAAATGGCAGTTACATGGGCAGGAAGGGAAGTATGAGATTTGAGCTGTAGCTATTGGTTTAATTCAATCTGTGCTTCTCAAGCAGCCTGGTGGTGGGAGGTCAGTTAGCATTTCTGGCGATAGTCTTTCAGAGCAACTGACTCTGATGTGTCCCTCTCAACCCTGGAGAATCTTGAGGGTAGTGACAATGTAAAAGGAGAGGAAGGCTGAGAACTGCTGGTCTGAAGCATAATTCCCTCCTGCAATCATGTGGAAGAAACTTGTGGAGCAGACATGGGCTTGAATTTAGAACTGAATGGCCACTGAGCTTCTTGCATCTCTGCTTCATCTTCTATAGAATGGGAGTGATACAGCAAGTGCATAGAACTGTTGTGGTGATTAACAGAATTTCTGACATGCTGTTTTGATTGCACGTTTTCCTTCCTTTTTTAGGGTAACATTGATTTACAACACTGTATATGATCTACGAGATTAAGGTCACGCCTTTTCAGATATATGTTAACACACCACCACTAAAGCACCCACAGTCCTGTATCCTAAGTAATTTGTCCCCTTCCATTTTTTCCTTACTCCTTTCCTTACTCCTTCCCTGGTAGCCTCAATCTTAAAGTCTAAGATTTACTTTAGTTTTGTCATTTCCTTTGTTTTTCTTCCTCCTCTATAATCCACTTGAGTGAAATCATCTGGCATATTTCTTTCTCCTTCTTATTTCACTTAGCATCATTTCCTTCAGTTTCATCCATGCTATATAGCAAATGGCGAGCATTCATCTTTTTTATAGCTCTGTAATATTCTGTAGGGAATTGTATGTTTTTAATAATATCTGTTATTATTGCTCTTTACAATCAATCCTTGGAGTGATCTTTATATAGAACTGCTACCTCATGTGATTATGGAATAGCAGTCTCATGGACCCCCTCCTTCCACCTACATTACTGAGTTTCCTTCCCAGCTCCAAGCCAGCAGCCCTTGAGCCTCCACCACTCTTGTTGAAGGATTCCTGCTAGTGAGGTCAGGGATGTTTTCTCTTACCTCTTGATGGTAACTCTTGCAGAGCTACCTCGCTTTTTCATCCTGTCATTTTAGAAGAACGGGGTACCCAAAAGCTTGATTCAGATATTCCAGAGGTCGCCGGTGGAATATGGACTAGAACTGCCTGCAAATTGGAGGCCAAAGGGTGATATTTAATGGGAAAGACTCTGCTATGGCAGGATATGGAGGGTGAGAGCCTCCATATAAAGATAGAAGAAATGAGAACTATGCTAGATCACTTACCCAGTCATACCTTCTGATGCTAGTCACACCTAGGTGGCTTTGAAGATAGCCCTCTCTCTCTGAGTCCTAGAAGGAACACTCTCACCAAAGAACTGCCAGTATCATCTGTTGCATGCATTTGTCTGCATACTATTCTCCTTTTCTCATAAGTCTTTCATTAGTATGAAAATCATTTCCCTTAAATATGCAACATATTTTTAAAATAAAGGAAGAAAATAGCACACAGACAAAATAGCACATACAAAAATATTTCATTTGCATTCCTAAAAAGACGCTGATTGTAGTGGATTTTCCAAGAAGCTTGAGTAATTTGATGATTTATCTTAAAGCCAGATGTAAGCACAAATGCCGTCACAGTGAGCTGCCATGTGCAGAGAAAGTGGGTGGAAATTCTCAGGAATTCCCTGGGTGAATCCTGCAGAGGCATTGCCTGGGGGCACACTGACCCCAAATATAGCAGGTGCAGCTGGCCCCGGGCTGGAAAAGCATTCCTTGGCTGTTCAGCCTTGGCCAAGGGGTGGAGGGTGAGCTCTGCCACATACTGTGCCCTCATTTCTGCCTCCTGGATCAGTGTGGCCTACTCTAAGCCTTTTCCCCCTTTTAAACTCCAAGTGACAAAATGAAAAGAAAACTGCTGAACCCTCCTTCCTACTTGCTTCACTCTTAATACCCAAGGACATATTTTTGGCTCTTTTCTGTGACTTCTTCATGTACAAGCTAAATACCCAAGCAGAAAGCTCCAATAACAAGAGACTTTCCAATTAAGGTCTCCCCCCATCCCATTGTGGGACTGCTGAGGATGCCTGGTACATAGGAGATCTGCCAAGGACTCAAAAAATGATGCCAAGTAACTCCAGTAAAGTCTACTGGTCACTGGTAATGCTGAAGGAATGACACAACCTCATGCGCAAGATTTTCTGGAAAAGGGTGGGAAGTAATAAATATTTAAGCAATGCTAGTCACATGTTACTATATTTAACATTTACCTATGGAGTGTATTTGCCTATATAGGTATACTTTGTTTAGGGGCTCAGAGTATATGATGCATCCTCATGTTTTCATCTTTCTGTAATAAGATTTGCTGAAAGCTGGATAACAATATTGGCCCATTCGATAAAAGGTGTTAGAAAGAAGTAATACTATATACCATAACATACATAGAAACATGCTCAAAGAGAATTAAGAAGTTAAACTTAATGCAGGTATAAGGTGTTGGAATAATATAGGATAGCTTCTTAAAAAATATATATATGGTTAAGGACCTTCCTACAGCAGAAGCAAATCCCCAAAAATCAAATAAAAGGAAAATTAAGAAATTTTACCTTATAAAAATGAAAGACTTGTGAACAACAATTTAAAAAAATCCCATAATCAAAGTCAGATGGTAAAAGGCAGAGGAAATATTTGCAATATATTTAATTCAAAAGGATTGTTAAACAGTGTCTTACAGATTAATTTAAAAAAAGTTATTCCCAGAAGAGCAATTGCTGGGTCATATGATAGTTCCATTTTCATTAGTTCGAGGGTCCTCCACACTGCTTTCCATAGTGGCTGGACCAGTTTACATTCCCACCAGCAGTGTAAGTGTCTAAAGACCTCAATGTGGGTACAAAGCGACACCTGCGCTCGGAAGTTTATTGCAGCACTATTTATAATTGCAAGGACATGG